>OY856412.1:1189145943-1189308443 GCA_963693085.1 Alisma plantago-aquatica | reverse complement strand
ATATGTATGACATCAATATCACATACTGATTCACACATGCATGCGCACACCTATCTCAATCCTACTCATCAAGTGGCCTTGGATATCAAACTCCCTCAGGAGGGACAAATCCCATATCTATCACTCACCCCTCAAAAGCCCCATGTGTCAAAGCCACCCAATCATCACCTTTATAACAACCCATGTTTCAGGACTGTGTTTGATGATGTCAAAGTGTGCCCAACGACATGTGTTGAGTGTAGTGATTTCAAGTCAAAGAATCAAACTCACCACCATCACTGTGAGTACTAACTGTGACTACCATGTCAAGGTTCCATGTGTCAAACTCACGGTGGGTCTGTCCGATACATTTGTTCTCTAACAAGTACCTATGTGTTTGGTTTGATATCTCTATATCATGACTAATGATATTCTTTCATCAACCAACACCACATTCTAGTCTTGTGTGTCATTACTGTCTATCTACCTTCGATAATGACATCTGACTAGGGACATAATAAGAATGTACAAACTCTTAGCATCTACATGATCTCATCGTTGAGGTCCTTAACCTGAAAGCATACGTCATTGAGTACTGTCATTCTGTAGACATTCAATTTGTTCTATCACTATCTCATATGACTGAACCAGAAAGAATTTGAAGCTTGCCTTTGATGTTTATCAAATCAATCTTAATGTATCCCACCAATCGTCCCATGATTGGCTCTCGGGGCATACATACCAACAGACTCCCACTTGCACTATGAGCCAATCACCCTTGAATCATATTCATAGTGATCTTCAAACATGTCCCACATGTTACTGTGCTCTAGTGCCAACATAGTGAGTAATGGCAACACCTTGCCAAAGTCAGTATAAATTGCATGTCTCACATCTCTTCACTGTACGTCACACATATGAGATGGAGTTGCCGTAATATGCGATCTAGTATTCCTTTGCTAACCTTTAGCCACATTGCATGATCAAGGATTCCATACTTGTCATCAATGAGCGGAATATCTATAAGTTCATCTCATGAAATTCTAGATCCATATAGTATCCACTATTGTTCTCTAACGCATAGATACTCGGCATTTCCTTTTAAATGGTTTTATTGGAACACTTCCAATTATCAACAAACTTTCACTTTTATATATCCTATATATATTTTGTGATTAATTTTCTATCCTTTCAGAAGTTCGCATCAATGTAACTCTTTACATTGAACTCTTCCTTATCTCCATAGAACTAGTACTTCTCAAGTACTTATCAAGTTCTCATGGTATTCCAGTAACCCTTACTGGAAGCAAACAAACATCCACTCGTCATGTCCCACATGCGAGTTATCAGGATGAGCATATCATATTGCCATGTCATACATACAAGATGATGAATGCATTTTGTTCTTGCCATGCAAGATAATGGGATGATTACATACATGATAGATCCATATCTATTATTAGTGTTCCCATTCTTCATAAGAATTGGACACTTGGCCTTGGGATACTAACTCCATGTAACATGGACAAGCTTTCTCCCACTGAATCTGTGCATACTGAACCCTTCAGTACAGATTGCTAATGTATGCTTTCACTTTTCAGGTCAAGAGGTTTTCGAGAACTATCTCTATAGATCTCTATTCCTATCACATATGAAACATCTCTATCTTCCTAAAAGATAATTTCCACTTTTGGATTTCCATTCTAGAACAATTTCATTTCACATCAACATGTGGAATGTGAACACGCTCCCACTAAATCACAGATCCCTTCTTTATCTTTGACATATCAGTCAAACCCTTTGACTATATCATCAAAGTAAAGATCCAATTCTGAGTTGCTTGTACTCAATCAATCACATTGATTAGTCCATTGTAACTTATAGACTTCATTTGCATTAGTGGATTCATAAACCTTATAGGTTGTGTCATGTACACATCCTTGTTTTATTCCTCATAGGAATGCGGTTTTAGTATCCATATGCCAAATGTCTTAGTCATTAAGTTGCAATCAACAAGCATCATCCTTCTCAAAATGTTATCCATGTGTCTTAACACTTAAGACTCATTTGCACTTATGGATTTCATTCCAATGGGTGCTACCATCAAGGTCATACCTTATGGTTCACATGGATGTCATTTAGGATGTAATGGTCGTAAACCATAACTCAAGATTCGGTTCCTCATATTCATCTGGATAGTTGACTCATCACATGAACAACTCATCACATAGATAATTGAGGTGTATCTGTTAAGGATATAAGAACTCACAACCCTTGTGATTCTTAATTTCTTTTATTAGTGAAGTGTATTCTTTATTTAAGAAGAATTTAGTTATTTGATAATCATCCTTCTTGATTTAGACATCACCATGCCTTAATCATGAGTTTACTATGATACACTATCATAATCACTCATAAGGATCTCAAACATTTGGTCCAAGTATTTCATTCATTGATCTCATCAAGAATTAACACTTTACCAAATTTTCACTTCATCTATGATAATCTTAAACATTTCAAGATATTCATATTGGTATTTCTCTAAACACCATTTGAAGTATTAGCATTTGTTCTAATAGGTATGTAAATACATCACATGTATTATACCTAATAGGATAATCATTCTCCCACTACCATTAGTGAAGATTGATTAATCATGTTCAAGATATTCATGTCTCTTACTGGTTCTCTAACCAAAAGAGTCTAGATTTATCCATCATATGGAAACTAGATACGAATTTCTCATGATTTATGCTAATTTGATTGCTTGAGTCATCAATAACTTTAGGTATCATTTTATCTTATGCATATCAAATACCACAAGATAAACAAGGCATTGCCACAAAGATCATATCTTTAGAAATTGAAACATCTCTTTATTGATTGCCATCATATGCAAAAATAAAGTGTTTCTATCTATTGGCAAATATGAAATAGCAGTTTATAACTGTATTACATGCCTTTTAGGCTGAAAATAAACTAAAGTACTCCTATCTATGGCGGCAACACTTGCCTCATTTATTGAGTGCTTTACACTTTACATCTTGGTATCATATACCTCAAAAGTGTTACAAGTTTACTTTCATGACACCTTTAAGTAGAGACGTCTGTCGCCTCCTTCTTCTTTTGTTCTTCCACATAGAGAGGACAATTCCTTTTCCAATGTCCTGGCTTTTGACAATGGTGGCAATTTCCTTTCTTGGTCACGCCTCCCTTGGCCTTGAGAGCTGAAGACGACTTGGGCTCCTGGCTAGCATCAGAACCTTTCTTAGCTTTGGCCTTTCCCTTGCGCTTGGACTTTCCTTTCTTGCTTGTGATCACCATCACAGACTTAGGCTTGTCCTTCTTCATCTGTATCTCGGCTGTCCTCAACATGCCCAACAACTCTGACAGTGGCCTATCAAAGTTGTTCATGTTGTAGTTCATCACAAACTGACTGTAGGATTCTGGAAACGATTGCAATATCACGTCAGTAGCCAACTCTTGGCTCAGTGGAAATCCCAGTCTTGTTAGGTTCTCCACATACCCAATCATCTTGAGTGTGTGAGGACCAACTGGATCTCCTTCTGTTATGACACACTTGAATAGTGCCCTTGAGACATTGTATCTCTCTTACTGTGCTTGATCTTCATACATGTTTCTAAGATACTGAATCATCTCAATGACACCCATGTTCTCATGTTGTCTCTACAACTCATGGTTCATAGAGCACAACATCAAGCACTTTGCATCAATGGCATCATCAGAATGCTTCTTGTAAGCATCCCTTTCTGCCTTTGGTGCATTAGGAGCAGGTTCCTTTGGAATTGGAGTATCCAGGACATAGAGATTTCACTCTTGAGTGAGAACAATTCTCAATGTCCTATACCAGTCGTGGAAGTTTGTCCCATTTAGCTTGTCCTTTTCAAGGACCGATCGCAAAGAAAAGTGATTATTGTTTGTTGCCATTTGTACTACAAAAGGAAAATATGCAATTTTAGTCCAAAAACTCATTTTTGACTTATTTGATTGATTTGAAAAATTGACAATATAATTAGGCCTATAATTAATTATCACTCCCACTATTTTAGTTCAAATTGATAGCCCTCACCATCAATCCGGAAGATTGCAGCGTACAACCTTCTAGTGGGCAAGATCCTGAAATCCTCTAAGTCATGGACCAACTTGGGCTGTCACCCACAACTTAGATCTTTCAGGTAGGCAACTCTTGCCAATTGCATCATATGCAACTCTTGATAAGATGTCATATGCAACTCCTTGACGTGATCATCTCCATGCCTCAAGGTGCTAGATCCTATCTAGGTCACCTTGTTAAGTCCGACCCAAAGCCAACACGATGAATATGCACCCTTCTTGGGCAGACCCACATATCCATCCTTCACGCTTCCACGAGATAGACGGTGCACCACGCTTGGGTGTGCCCACACTTGGTCGATCAAGCTTTTCACGTGTGTTGCATTTTGAAGGCATCTAAAACTTAATATTTAATGAGGGATTTGATTTTTATTTACATATACATATCCAATCACCACAATATATAGTACGTATCATATACATGCTATATCCCACAGAAAACATGTGAAATGATAAAAATGATGATTATGGCCATCCTAATGTGATTCCTCGAGCCAAGAGGAATCACGGTCATCTAGGTATACATCACATGCAACCTGTACAAGATGAACTCTGTGCTTTGCCTTTCTAGGTTTGATCAACTCATCACATGAATGATCGGTTCGCCATCAGACTGGTCGGCTGGGTGCCACCAGCCGATCGGTTGGCTCCTCCAACCGATAGATTCACCTGGTCATCGTGCATCTCTTCATGGCCGCCACCCGCTCATCTCGCTTCTCAAACTGGTCATCAACCGATCGGCTCACTCCTTGAACCGATCGTCTGGAACGTCAACCGATCGGTTCACTCCTTGAATCGATCGTCTCAGCTGTCGTCTGGATGTCCTTTGTTCTTTGACATAACAGGAAATAAAATCCATCCTATTTTACATTGTAAAAAGAGAAACCTCGAGTTACATTCGAGGGGAGAAAAGGTAGGAAAGAAATCTCAAATTATTTCGAGTTACATCAGGAATAGGAGAAGGAAGATCGGTGTGCACACTGAGATGCAAGCAACCACATACAACCATACACAGATAGGGTTTATTGGCCATAACCATGCTATACGTCCACCACAAAACACGTTTAAGGGTGACGTGTATCGAGTGCATTCATAATACATATCATATATGTAAATTGGGATTTGTGGATTTAGGATTGGACATGCATAAATCCAATTTTATTCACATCGTATGCAATAAATAAAGGCGACAAACCAAAATCGATCATATCGATAATCCTAAAGTATAGAGCCGTTGACGTGGCTCTGATACCACTGTTGGGTTTTAGGGAAGGCAGAGAAGGCAGCGGAAACAAAAATTTTCTCCTCCCCGAACCCAGAACATGGAAACGCGTTAACGTCTATACAATAGGAAAGGATGGTTTGTGGAATCATACCTTGTCCCGAGGCTTGCTCGGCGACAATACCTCGCACCTTGCGTGGTCTTCACCTCCGGTCTTAGACGGTGTCTATGTAGATCCTGGTCGCACCGGACTGATGACTCCTGGTCTCACCGAGACTGTGGGGATTGAAGTTTGTCCTCCTAGCGGCAGAAATCTCCCGCCTCTGAAGTAGTCCACATGGACCACCTGGAAATCCAATCTCATTGTCCCACAAGGAATTGGAAGGAGTCACACCCTCCTGTCAGCGTACTAGTCGCCGACACACACTCCTGCCACCAGTCACTTTCTATAGTTGTCTTTCCCTTGTTGTGCCTCCCTTATCGGGTAGCACTTGCTCGAGCTCTCTCTCGGTTACCAAAACCAGAGAGAATGAAAACTTCACAGAGTAACTGGTTGCACTGAGTTGTTCTTTGAGAAGCCCCCAATACCCCTATATATAGGAGGGTCATGGGATAGGGTTCTCCATCCCGGGCAATGCGGGACTAAAAGCAGGAGTAGAAGGGTTTGAGTTTTTCCACAAAACAAGCAACTCACAACCTGAACTGATCGTTTCACAACTGAAACGATCAGTTGGGGACCTGAACCGCTCGGTTGACACCTCAACTGATCGTTTGGGACCCATGAAATGGTCGATTCACATGTGAACCGATCAGTTTGTGGTCCTGATCAGTTCTCGATTGACTTTCCATCTTTTGTTTCTAATTGGTATCAAATACCAATCCTTGTTCCAATCAAATTGGGCAAGTGAAACGAAAGGAAATTTCTCACCAATCCTACTTTCCCAACTTGCTCGGTTGCATCAGTTGAACCGATCATTTCAACACTTGAAGCAATCATTTCACCCTGACCATGAGCTGATCAACTCACAACCTGAGCCGATCAACTCACAACCTGAGCCGATCGGTTCACCAAGCTGAGCCGATCGGTTCATCACATGAGCCGATCGGTTGGGAGTGCAGATTGTGCAGAATCAGTCAATTGCAGTTTCAATCAATCCGATACTCTAATCAATTTGTCCAACACCTTGAACATTATGATTTTGAGCTATCAATTAATTGAGTGTTTAATTGAACTACTGAACTCCTTTAGTAATCAATCTAAACATTGTTTGTGGACAAAAATCCTTTTCCTGGTTGAATCCTATGTGTGTGACCCTGCAGGTCCTTTTCACATTGGCAGTGAAAGTCCATAACACTTATGACTTCACAAGTAAAGAGCGGTGCCTAGTCACACATCAGTGCTACCCAAGTGAAACAAAAAGTTGGAGAACAACTTTCAATCCTACAATCCGAGAATGGTGTTACAATGAATGTATAATTCCTTTGTCACTGATATCCCGAATGAACTCGAGGCATGGAAGTGTCATCCTGTCAACGTTCATTCACTTTCTTGATCTCAGAGCAGATTGGAAGAGATATGTATGACATCAATATCACATACTGATTCACACATGCATGCGCACGCCTATCTCAATCCTACTCATCAAGTGGCCTTGGATATCAAACTCCCTCAAGAGGGACAAATCCCATATCTATCACTCACCCCTCAAAAGCCCCATGTGTCAAAGCCACCCAATCATCACCTTTATAACAGCCCATGTTTCAGGACTGCGTTTGATGATGTCAAAGTGTGCCCAATGACATGTGTTGAGTGTAGTGATTTTAGGTCAAAGAATCACACTCACCACCATCACTGTGTGTACTGACTGTGACTACCATGTCAAGGTTCCATGTGTCAAACTCATGGTGGGTCAGTCCGGTACACTTGTTCTCTAACAAGTACCTATGTGTTTGGTTTGATATCTCTATATCATGACTAATGAGATTTTGTCATCAACCAACACCACAATCTAGTCTTGTGTGTCATTGCTGTCTATCTACCTTACACAATGACATCCGACTAGGGACATAACAAAAATGTACAAACTCTTAGCATCCGCATGATCTCATCATTCAGGTCCTTAACCTGAAAGCATACGTCATTGAGTACTGTCATTCTCTAGACATTCAATATGTTCTATCACTATCTCATATGACTGAACCAAAAAGAATTGGAAGCTTGTCTTTGATGTTTATCAAATCAATCTTAATGTATCCCACCAATCATCCCATGATTGGCTCTCAGGGCATACATACCAACAGGTCAAGCATGACATAGATCAAAGGGTCAAAACACAGGATATAAACCATTATGGGTTATAAGGACCAAGATTATTGTATTAAGATCTTATCATGACCCTAGGTAGGGGCGGCACATCCACTATCATCATATTCATATTTTTAGGTATTTTGGAATCAATGACACATTCCACGCCATTTAATAATATTTTTTCATTGGATTATCCCAAACCTAGGTTCCATTAGAAAAAACCCTCATTCATCAACACGTCCTATTTGTCCTCATCTAAGGGGCTCAAGATCAACATTTAATCTTTAGGTGTCAACAATACTTTCAATGAATTAAATAAGATCTTAATTATCACAATTATAAGATTTGGAATATTAATGGATGATTGATCTCAATTTCCATGTCATATTCATGTATCATATCAACTTCTACAACTGTCAACCATAAAGTGTGATTAAGTCATATCTAGGGTTCCAATAACCATAAAAATAACAATGAATATCATATCTAGGTTTTTGAAGCATCATATGAATATATTAGATCATGTGATGATTTTTAGTAATCAAAAGAATAAATTTGAGATATTAGTGGACCATGAATGATATTTATCCTTTGAAACATGCTCACTATAATCTATGATTTTTTATTTATGTGTATTATTTGGCATAGGACCAATTGAATATGTTACATTGAAGGTCAAGGAAATTGATATATTATTGGTCAGAGAGGAATCTATAACCTTTTGATAGAAACAACTTAGTGTACTTGGATTGTGATGCTCCATTGTGAATGGGGTATTTGATGAGAAGCATCTCCACTCAGTGGAGTGTGCACGTGAGAGCGGGAAGACCACACATTGGGAGCTATAGGTCTTGGTCCTTAGTTGAACTAATATAGATCAAATGGACAGGTTAAAATCTCTCCATCACCTGGAAGAAGAGGTAGGAGGAATGTGACATGCGCATGTCCTTTGATCCCAAGGGTCTAAAATTTGGATTCATGATCGAACTATGGAGTTGTCTCTCAACATAGACTACCCACATGGTCAACAATGTCCTCGTGTTGGAGACAGTAGCTAGAGACAGAAAGAAAGAGAGAACATGGGGATATAATCCTAGAAAGAATTTTTGGGGTTCACTAAGAGATTGTGGACTCGGGGTGGGGGGTTATAGGGGAACAACTAGGTTTTAGGGTTTTGAATGGCTGGAATTCTTGGGTTGATAAAAGTGAAAGTTGGAGAAGGGTGTTCTACATGAAGGAAATACCAAAATGCAATCAATCACTCCATAATAGGTTATAAAGGAAAGAGACAAAGATAGAGACAAAAGTAATAGAGGATAAGGCACCACGAGGGTAAGTGAGAGGGAGGACTAGTAGGGAGTATTATTCCTTACTATAATGAAATGGTAGGAGGTATGGAACAACACATGTGTTGTTGAATTTTTATCTTATAGTTCTACAGTCAGGTGCCAGTATGCCATACCCTCATAGTCCATCATGGACCTAGTGTGGTGTGAAACAACAATCAAGAGTTCAAAGGGTTAGATAATGAAAGCTAGATAATAATATGGAAAAAGGGTGAAAGGGAGAAAAAGAGGGGGTTTTGGTATTTACTTGGAATACTCACAAAAAAGCATAGGTGCATTCAAAGTGATGTTAAAGTTGGATTATAGATAGGTTATAAAGTCTAAGGTGTGTAGAAATAGTTTGAGACCATTTTGATCAACCTAGATCAATAAATTTACAAGTTGCATACATAGTCATATCATGGTTAAGGTTTCTATACATATCAATATTTAAGTGATTCAAAGCCTAAGTTTTAAGTTCATAGTCATATGGGATCCTTTAGAATAAAAATGATAAAGCGGATTAAACTAGATTATATAGGGAGTACAAGATTCATTAGATCAGGTATATGAAAAAGTCCACTTCATAACAAATGCCTTGCACGCGACATTGGTTGATGTAGGGCATTGTTATTACTCATGTGATAGCTACTTCTATGCAATTGCTATAATGATAATTATTGTTGCTACTTTATAACATAGGCTATTGTGGTGAGATGTAGGGGAATCTAGAAGAATAAGGTGGGAATCATTAGATATGGAGGAAATGAAGTGAGATAATTTTAAGAAAAATAAAAGGAGGAAAGATAGTGTTTTCATGGTGTTTCTATAAATCCTCCACCACTGTAAAACTATAATTTGTCATACCAGCTGTTGTCACATCCTTTTTCAAGAAGAAAATGTTGTCTTTACTTCCACTTCATAGGACCAAGTTACAAACCTCACCTCACCCTATACTTAAATAACCATGGATACATGGTGATATTCGTATAGGTTTTGTAGTATCACAACACAAGAATGTCACATTAATACCTATAATTATATAGTCATTTATCACTAATTTGATCTACAATGTTATTTGCTATCTCATGATAATAACATGAATTTGTTAAATATATGTGTTGATAATATAAGAAGAAGATAAAGTGTTAACATAACATGCTAATATGCTATTTACATACACATGATAGTACAAGTCCTCTCTAAAAAAGTACAACTCCCAAGCTTCCTCAAACCTAAGTACATATTGAAAAAACTAAAATCTACATCTTTAAAACCAAAACCCCAAGAGAATTTCTACCATAAAAGAGGAATTAAATCTATCTTTTGACCATAAATAACACTTTGTCCTTAGAAGCCTCCCATTAAGATCCTAAAAAGGTGATGAAATAGCCACATCAAACCTAATGTTCACAAGGATTGAGAAAAACCATAATGTTATGAAAAAACTATGCAACTAATAATAAATAATGTAACTTAGGAAATCAAAGGGTAATATGAAACTATAGAACACATGTAACGTTGTAAATAATTTATACCTCACAATCAAATATCATACATCAAGTGGCTTGCATTAATATTAAGTAATTGTTCATCATTTATTTTGTATGTACCTCCTATATTACATCATTACGCATCCCTAGTGACCCAACAAACAATACATAGGGTAAGGAAAACCTATAAAACTACTATTGTACTTTTGTTCACCATGAGTTTACCATGTTCATTTGTTGGGCTTCAATGACCTTCTATCTACAACTCAATCATGTGTCTCATGAACTCAAGTGGAGTGTTGATTGAACACTATACACATTGATTAAATATGCATAAACATCAATTCCTTGACCACCCATAATAAGATGTGCAACTCGAGGAATGATATTTGGTGGTCTAGAAGAAAACAATAAATATATAGTTAGGTTTTAGTTTAATAATTATACTTTTCCTCATTTTCTTGTCATTACATGTTTAGGATTATCTCCCACATATTATACACACATAAAATTGATTATCTCAAAAAATAAGGAATGCAAAGGAAAGACATGTACTAATATTATTCTTGGAAAAGAAGGGAGAAAATAAGATTATATAAAAGTAATGCACATATAGTTCATTCAAATGTTTACGAGGGTTTACAAGGGGAGGAAGAATCATCTGTAGTATGTGAAGCACTAGAAGAGGAGGCTCTAGTCAATGGAAACATGTGCCTAATTTCGCCCCATGGGAGACCTCATGAGAAACTAGGATAATCTAGAGAAAATCTACGACAACTCGACCATTACTTAGGAGGAAAACCTGCAAAACAACCTTGATTAAAGCATGAGGAATATTATAAATGAGTTCAGTGAAACCCTCCTATGCAGGTGTGATACTCATAAAAAGTGGGCCAAGAACCACACTTAAATTTATCCCCAAATCCTTTTCTTAGCCTCACCCATTAACATGAACCACAATGGCATTGTCTCAGACATCAAATCTCAACAAGACCATCTGAAAGTTCTCTTAGAACCTTGGAACCACCTAGTTATGATCAAGATAGTGGGCATAAACATTGTTTTTTATGCCCTCATCAATTGGCTAAACATCTTTTGGCATCCAACTGAGTGATTATGTGTCATCGACTTCGAGATGGACTACCACATTATCCAATTTTATAATTTGAAGACCTTATTTGAGCATAGACATGATACAAAGACTATATTCAAATGATTAAATATCTATCCAATCATAAACACCAAATTTTTGACCTTATGATCTTATCCCAAGATGATTTGTTGTGTGGGTACAGATACTAGATTTACACGTCTATCTTTACAGAGACAAACTCCTAAGATGTATAGTGGATGTAATCAGCAAGACAACTAAGATCAAAACCACCACCACCATCAAAAAGCAAGGGACATATAAAAAATTGATTTTGACATATAGAAACAATTGCCCTCCTTATAGTGATCTACATAAATAATGAATTCTTCAAGATAGAAATGAAAACATAGCTATGATGTTTGCATTATAACATAGTTGGTCACTATGAGAAATATTGTACCCATCTCCCACTTGTAAAAATGATTCATTCATATAATGCTAAAAATGGTAATGTTAATGTTCCTACAGAAGGCTCCTACTCAATGGAGATCCATGCCAATAAGATAGTAAGAAGGCTACCAATAAAGAAAAACAACAAGTCTATGAATCATGTAAATCCTCCCCCTAAAACTAACTAATAGGAAACTAGAAGTTGATGATCTGTCACTTGAGAAAACCATTAAAAAGGTGATAGTAAGATCTAGAAGTGGTATAAAATAGAAAATAAATGAAGAAAGGGAAGTTCTCTCAAAAAAATAAGCAAGCCTCTTTCGAGTACTAAGATGATATTATCATCAAACTTGGTGAAGATAAGGTGCTAGAGGGATGTTTCTAGGATCACAAACCACAAAAAATTGTAATTGCGTTTTGGCCATGGAGTCTCTAAATTCAAACACCTTCTAGGAAGATAGATACAATTTAGAAAGTATGGAATTGTATATATAATATTTTATTTTTATAACAATGCAGTTAGATTGAGAAAGAAATTAAGAACCAATCCCTCAACATCAAATAATGAAGCTGGTTATCCCACATTAAAACACACTTTGAAATGTATGACACTAAAAAATAAAGAATACATAGGCATAGATGATGATAAATCCACTTAGAGAGTTTGTCCCATGAGTTTCGTAATAAATACCACATGTTCCTATGTGATAAAGATCAATAAAATATGCAAGGGGCTCACTCCCCTAAAAAGATCCAGCTTGTGAAAGAATTCAATGCACTTCACAAACATTATATTATGGATGATATAGAACCAAGATGTAGTGGGAGTAAAGCCAAAATAACATCAAGAATGTCAGGTTCAATATGCGATGAGACATTTTTCTATAGGTGTATGGGTCCTATGGAATAAATATCCCTACAAATGGATTGTTATATTTATTTCAAGTAAAATTTCTTATCAGGATTGCTTTCAGAAACTCATAGACCCTACTTCGACCCCTTAACTAGAGAGGATCCTTTGATATGCTGGAAGCTTTCTAGAAATGTCAATAGCAAAATCTACCAATCTGGCATAACTGCATGACCATATTGAAATATGAGATGTCATATGAAAGATGGCCCTATACAAAGATCAATGACTTGATGGTATTTGTATGGATATTTTGTCAAACGAATTTGGAACATGTTCATCACTTTCAGATTATGAAAATAAATAAAATCTTCACCTCAATGAAAATTGATGTTGATTGAAAAAATCTTACATGAACATAAACATAAAATCATAAGTGTCAATCTATTGCACTGACCTCCCACTCATCTCACAAGATAAATTTACTACAAACTTATTTTGAAGACCATTATTTTAAGAATTAGATTGTTTCTCAACTCATGGATCTTGTTGAATCAATCAAGCTTCATCCTAGACTGCAATATTAGTGATAATATCCTCCTTTCCAAGTATTCATTAACTCCATGAGGTTTAAGTATGGAAAGATGGCCATAATAATAATCAAGTTGGACTTGTCTGAAGTCTTTGATTGTATGAAATGGCTTTTTATGCATGATACACTCCTAAACATACAATTTTCATCAAGTGTAGTACACATAATCATGGAAATCATCACCACTAGGTAAACCTCTTCAACCATTCAAGGAAGGACAATGAGTCAGGAAGAGTGATCCCATAAGTCCATATATCCTTATTCTTTGCATGAACATACTTTGTAAAATGACACACATTTACCATGTGTAAACTGCAAGTGTATGTGTCAATGCAATACCATATCTTGAGTTCTAGTTGTCAAAGTTAGGGAACATGAGGCTATAGAGTACTACTAACCAAGACCGGATTATCTAGATTGATGGAATAGATTGAGCTGTTTGATTTCAAATTGAAAACTAAAATCAACAAGGAAATGAAGGCGATTGTTTTAAAATCAAAGAGATGGATTCTCTAGCATGTGAATGATTTCACCACAATGCATTGCACTTGATTTTATTCCACCCAATAGAAAATAAAAATTTCTTATTTTGAATTAGGGTATGTATCTTGCATTATACTCTTTCCTAGTGTAATACATTATTTTATCTAGTTATCAACCCACTTTCATAGTGTTCAGGTAAGAGAATAAATGATAAAAGATCTACATAAGAATACTTCACCTAAGAATTGTTAGCCCTCTATTGAACTGTGTTATTAATTGTATTAATGAGTTTCTAACACTTAACACATCTTTCAAGGTGATTACACATATGAAGTATGCACATGGTGACAATCATGAACATTGAAAAATAAAAAACAATATCATTGAAATTCCAAGCAAAAATAACTATTTCTAGATAGAATTTGTCAGGTATAAGTTAACATTTGGCTACTCACAGGTCCTTGAGAAGAAGGGAATAAACATCACATATTGAACATGGTATCACGGTATATTTTGGAGAAGAAGGAAATCATGAAAATAACTAGATGGAACTAGGGAATCATGAATATTGATGATCTCCACTAAAGATGTGTGTGAATAGACAAAATTTTGCCTACCAAAACACTCCTTGAAGGCACCTAGATGGTGCTTCCTCCATGTTCCCATAATTTCTTCTATCCTTCTTTTGTACTAGGTTTGGCTATCTGATACTATGTGATGTCTTATGCAAGGGTCATTACTTGGGTTTTATAGAAATCTAAGTCACCAAATTATAATCCAAAACATCAGACTTTAGGTTAAAAATCATGGTCATCTATACTTTTACATTGGTAGTAATGATATAGTTAGTGGCACTGACTTATTTCCTTTCCTTGTTGAATCTGAATATAGTTGATATCATGACATAGGAGTCAGGAACATTGAGTTGTTACTGTGAGTTTTTGGATGCCATCTCAATGGCATCGACATGGGTCACTATGCTCTCAACTTCTTTATGTGACTTTCCAATATCTAGTATAGTGTCAGTGGAACCAATATGCATCTCGCTGGCACTCACTTTTACTAAAAGTACTCAATGAAGCTAAAACACAAAGACCTTTCCTTAGTTTAGATATAAAATGTTAATTTCATGTAAAAAATATGTAGATGCGTAGAGATGATTTACATGAGTTTCACATGCTAGTTTACTATAATATGAGAAAATACACATATATCAAAGAACAAAATCATGAAAAAGCACATAGCATAGACTATAAAATAATGAAATATGTGTCCATGAAATTCCTTAATCTTGAATGTTGCTCATCATCGGGCAACACTACTATTGTATTTGGTTGAAAAAGTAAACAGGAAGAAAATACAAATGAAGCTAACTCTCTTGACCACCCTCTACTAATCGGTCCCAAACCAAGCCTAATCTAATCCATTCAATCATGCTTATAACAAATCCCCAAAAAATGATCAATGAAGACACAATTAACTCATAGCATGAAAACATCATGTCCAGTAGGGCACATGCTTGGTGCACCACGTGATGTCCCTATCTACATTTCTATAATAAAAAATAATCTACATGGAAGCAGCTCACGTAATAAACATGAATGATAGAAATTACCATGGCGGTGGCCTACCATGCAGAGCAATGTGTAAATGGAAGGATGGAATGAAAATAAAGGTTCAATGTGTAAATTGAATGGGTTGCTTGAAAAGTGGATATTAGCCCCTTGTTCTGATCTAACTAACCTCTCCCCAGCATACCTTCCTCCCTATTTTCCCTAGACCTTACTCCAAATCCCAAGTTCCTTCTCTATGATCTAAATTTCTAGCTCTTTGCCTTCTTCCCAGTCAAATACCCTTTCCCATTACCTATTGATCTGGTCCTTGCCAACCCACTTACACCCACAACCCAGAAAACCACACCCACTAATCCTTTCCACTTCATCTCCCTTAACCCACATCCTCCTTTCTCATTTCCCTGAATCGCCATCCTTCCCTAGAAACTGCCAAACACCTTTTTCTAACTCCATTAATAGCCAAGCCTCTTGCCACTGAGTCATGAACATCATCACATTTTGACTTTTCTGTACCTCTTCCCATTATCGCCACCCTATTTTCCATGCCATTCTCCACAAAATTGTCATGTTATAGCCATTTTCTTTTTAAATGACATCACATGCCTTCTACATCACATCAGATTGTCCATTGATGCCTCATCTTCCTCCTTTTACCTTAATGTCTGATCTAGAAGGTGAAATTTGCAGTATATCTATGCTTGCAATAAGGGGTAATGACAAAATCATGGATCTCTCATGGAGACATCATATGTCTATGACCTGTAAGTTGAGTTATACATTTGATTGTCAAGTGTCTCACATCTAGAGCTAGATATTCTGCATTGTCCATTCCATTATTTTCATTTTTTCTCAGACGGTAGAGAGGAAAGTAGAGGCTTCACACATATGATTTGTCATCACAAGAGGTTGCATCTTTACATTAATGAGTGCAACATAGTCTTGCAGGAAGTTATTCAAAATGACCATGATTTATTTCTTGCATTGGAGAAGACCTTAAGGGTCCTTAATCTATGTATGTACGGAAGGTGCGTGAGAATACTATATGTGAGTCGTGCATGTAACCATGACAATTTCCTTGTTTGGGTCACTAGTTTTACATGTGAGATCCAAGAACATATTAAAGGCATCTTAAAGCCCCTCCCAAAGAGCATTGAGATTCCTAATATTATGGAGGGGATGGCTTGGATGCTACACTTCATGGACCTATTTCCATATAACTATCACAACTGTGAAGAGCATCCCCCATAGCTTCCGTCTTGCATTCTCTTAGGTGTTGAAGGCAACTCTTTACAAAGTGGTTGCCGATACATGATCCATATCCTCTTGGGTGAGATTATTGCTTCTTCCCTGGTGTACATTATAGGTGTTCATGCATAAGAATTGATGAGACAGTAGATCTAGAATAGAAAGTCAATGCAATAACATCACATCTTGAGTTTTCTTGCTACTTGGGTGCAAGAGATGGTATCACAAAGTTAGTGGGAAATATGGTGAACTATTCTACATGGGAGGCGATGGGTCATATAAGGGATAACTCTATAGAGTATGATAACAATGAGAACCCCATGATTAGGCAATGCCTTTGTAAGGTAGCAGTTGGTCACTTTAATACAACTATGACTATGAGACCCCTAACTTTGCTTAAAGTATTTAACAAGATTAATTACCATAATTGAATTATTAGAACCCTGATATAATCTTGTGATATGTTTTGGTATCATGTGATAAGCTTAAGTTTCAAATTTGGTCCGATTTGGACATTCTTTGTGCAAGTTATGCAATTTTATGCACATTTTGGACTTTTATGCAATTTACCCAATTGAGAGGTTTTCTTTGCAATTTTTCATTTGTATTATGGTATTTGAATGTTATCTTATCATTATTGAGCTTTTTTAGGCACGGGGTGCTCAATTGTACCTTGGTTTGGATGTGTTTTCTTCAAGGGTATTTTAGGGTTTACCCTTTAATGGATGAGTTACCTTTAGGAGTTATGAACCAAAGGTTTATTTGCTTGAATTGGAAATTCAACAAACGGTGCCTAAGAAAGTCTCCATGAATGGTGGTGTAGATGCTTGTGTGGTTTCTTGTATATCCTTAATAGTTTAAGGCCATGGACATATGGGGTGCTACTTTTACACTTCATGCTTCTTCTCTACCTTATCCTCAAAGCTTTATATATCTATCCTTAAGCTACCAAATGAAAACTTTTATCTCTCTACCACTTCCCACCTTCTAAGAGCATTATCCTTATTCTATTCGTCCATGGATCTGCTATCCAAGGAAGAAGAAGGTGTGGATCTTCTTGGTAGAAGCATCTAGGGTTACAATTGGCTTCCTTTACAGTTTCTAAATCTCCTTCTTAGTGATCTTAACCTAAACAAGTAAGTATCCCCTTATTTCCTCCATTTATTTCTCTATTATTCTTCCTCCTACCTTTCTCCTTGTCGAAACCTTGTTTTTCAATGGTAGAAGTTGCTCTACAACTCAAGAATCTACCTTTGTTGCTTCTTCTTCTAGGGTTTTGCCTCTTTGTGGAGAAAAGTGCTTATTTGGCCGAGTTGAGATCTCAAACTTGGGTTTTCTTGCCTTATTTTCTCAAGTTTCTTGTTTCTAGAAGTTTTTTATTCTCAGTAGATGTGAGTTTTATAACCCTCTTTACGTATATTACTTACTATAAGCTTGTTAGCGCATGTTCTTGCTTAAAAATGGTGATTTAAGCATTAAGAAGTTAAGCTTGTTTGGGATTTCGAATTTTATGGCGTTTCCAGTTATATATTAACCTGTAATCATGTTCACTTTCTTCCTAAGGAATGAGATGACTTAGTTCAGGTTGGCATCACCACATATGGTGCTAAGCACCTATCAACCGATGATCCATATTAGGGTTTCTAGGTCATTTTCTTCTCTAAACACATGACCCAATGGTGTGGTCTTCATAACAACCGAAGTTGGTGTCCAAGGGTGATGAACAATGGTGTGAATTGATAGTCACACCTTAGGTCAGTGTTAGGCTCTCTTGGAATCTCAATGAGAAATGGTTTGATTCTCTAATGATGTTATCAATCAATGATGACATTAGCTTAATATCTGATGGTGTTAAATGAATATAGTAATGATTTTATCAATCAATGATGACCTAAGATGTCACAACCAATGGTAGATCAGTTCACCTCAACTAATGGTGAGTCAAGGATTTATATGTAGCTTCAATTAACCCCTAACCCAATAGTTTCTTAGGTTAAATGATTCAAGGATTAGACCTATACTCCAAGGGATGGTTTTAAAATATGAACATGATCCAAGGGTAAGGATCTAACACTTCTTCATCTAATAGGTTTGAATAATGGACTTAATCCAATGGTTGAGATTGGATGATTCAACATCCAATGGTTTGGATTAAAACCTATATGTATTACATGTGAGTTCTAATAATCGGAATTTGATGGTTTCCCTCATGTGATCAATTTAAGCAACTTGATTGTTGACATGATGACTTGCTTAAAATATGTAACTGATGATGGGTTTTAACCCCACAATCTATGGTGCTCCTTTTATATTATTAAATAAGGTATTCTTGGAGTTTAATAGTGATTCTTTCTAGGTCACAAGTTGATGGCTTTACATATGGTTTATTATGGTGTTTACTTATGTAAATAACCAATGATCTTACCTTTTCAACATCCAATGGTTTGGGATGATGTTTTGGTATGGTGATATGGGTTGAATGATGATGGAACCCATGGAGGTTTGATTTTAATAAGGGAGTATTACCTTTTCCCTCATATCAATAAAATGGATAATGACCAAATCATGTTTACATGTAACCCTAATGGGATATAGCTTGTTATACTTAATCCTAGCGAACTCAGATGACGATGGATAACTATGATCATCCTTCCTTAGTGGAATAATACAAAAATGGAGTCTCTTTTATTTTTGTGGAACGTTAGTATACTATAATCTGATGGTAACATCCTGAGTTATGCATGGATGCATACTTGAGAAGGGTATGGAATGTGTTGACGATGTTGTATTATGCATCCAAGATTTATATAGAGATGCTATGGGTTAAGGTTTGTGAATTAATGTTGAACTATAACTTCAATGTAACATACCTTGATAAGACTAACCCTAATGCAAGTAGAGAACAATGGTTAATCATGTTATCATTTCTTGAATGGTTAATAAAATGATGGAATATCCTTCCTAATGTTTGACTCAACTCTAATGTGTTTAATTGGTGGTCATTATAGTTTCATGATCTATGCTTTCTTATGATAAACTTGTATAATATAAGTATAATGATGGCCAATTATATATATTCCTTATATGTTGTTATAATCAAGGAATGCTCTTAACTGCTAAGGTAATCCTACAATGTTATCATGTGAACATATTTTAGGTCTTTAATGCAAATTATGTTGAACCTGTGTATCACACGTGTGGTGATTTTAGTTGAACCTTGTTATAGGGCAAAGAAAGATAATGATGAACTTGCAGGAAATGATATGATGGTATAAATGACATTGGGGCATAGTTGATCCCTGAATGAGGTGTAATCCTCTTATTTCGACAAGGGTTGATACCCTGTGATATTGTGCTAAGGATTTATATCCTATGATAGTTTGATTACAAGTATAGTCTCATGAATGGCAAGAGAATAATATAATGTGATGATGATGTGATGATAAGTATAATCTCTTGATTGGAAGGTGAATAAGAAATTATGTCTCATATGTTTTATATCTTCTAAAGTTGTTGTATGTCAATGTTCCCTAGAGATGAATAAGGGTTTGTATGTCCACTTGTTTGATGCAACATTAATTCACCCAATTGGTAATAACTAATCAAGTGAAAGTATAATCATGTAGTACCCTATGCCATAGAACCATCTTCTGTGTTAGAACATGTTGGATGGTGAAACAAGTATTCCTAAGGAAAACTCAGAGCGCATACTGTGGAGTATGTGGGGTTGGCAAGTTGATGATATATCATTGTCATCCACAATTACAAGTTATGGAGGATGACTGTGGTCATGCCTCAGATATTGTGAAGTGTGAAAGGAACCAGTATAACTACAAGTGCCTCTTATAGAAAAACCATGTGTGATCCTGTTCTCTAGTGCCGTGACCTGTACCAAGGGTGGACTAGTTGTTAGAAACTTGAATATATGTCACTTTAGTGGTACATTGACTGATATGTCACTACTGTTTTTCTCATACTGACCAAGGGGGTGATATCTTAGGATACCGACACTCTTAGATCTTGTATGTAACCAAATAGACCTTTGCAAGGGTCAGTTGTACTTTGGATGGTACGATTCAAATTCCCCAGGGCATAATAAAATATGTAAGACAACTATGTAGCATATTTGTTTATGGTTATACGTAATGCTTCATATTGTATGATAACCCTTATTTACTTATTTTCACTAAGATCATGTATAGTACAATAAGAGATGATAGATTTGCTTATGCTATAGTTATTCTCATGTTGTAAATATACTTATGTTGTCAAATATACTGACACTGATAGTTAAGATGATGTTGCTAGCTATGTTTAATATTGCTAGCCATGTCTATGTAATTAGAAATGCTTAAACTACTAATCATGCCTATGTAGTTAATTGTTCTATAATGTTAGTTCTACTTATTATATAGATCTGTTCCCTTTATTTGACATGCCAATATTGATATCCATGTTATGTTACTAGACATATTCATGATGTCAGGGATGCTTATGCTACGAGATTGCTTGTGTTGTTAGCAAGGCATATGATGATAGTCAAATTAATTATGATGATTGTTATTAGATGCAATTTGATGAAATTTGAGTAGATATCTATCCATAGAAATGGATTAATCTGTTACCTGTATATACATTGATAATCATACTTGTTGCTAAATTATTTGCTTAATCCATTTAGCATACTTGAATTGTTCAATATGTTCATTGATTATTAAATACTCCAACTACTCAGTTAACTATTGTTTAATCTGATGTAATTAATATTTGTTGAGGATAGTTATATATCTCGATGGGACTGTTTCTCACCTTGTGGGTCACCACATCTTTTTAGGTGATTGACAACAACAACAACAAAACCATGGTAGCAAGGGAAACTAAGGTGATGAACCCTAGAAATGATAACTTAGTGTCTAGTGTGTTCTAGAGTCGTCCATGTAATCTTAGGTCTGGGTGAAAAGTTTATATATGATGTTTTGATTTAATCGAGCTTTTGATAGCGTGTTGATGCTTGTATATGTGAAATATTTTGATAGTATTCCTTTGTAAAGTTTATGTTGTAGCTGAGGCTACATGGAAGTTGTAAAGGTTATTGAGCATTATGTAAATGTTCCTGAGCAATTTGAAAAAGTTGAAATCGATTTTAATATACCCTATTTTTTGGGTTTTTGTTTAATTAATGAGTAATCATGTTTTGTGTTTTAAGAAATCTCATTTAGTGTAACAAGTTCTCATAAGTTGGTATCAGAGATTTAGGTTCACTGAGTCTACATGGACACTAAAAATTAGGACTAGGATGATGTCTAAGTTTGGAATATGACATTAAAATATGGTGCATACTGCCTAATCTAAGTATTTGGGTGCCCTGACTAAGTATTCAATTATTGAAGAGAAGGTAAGTATGGATCTTTTAGATTGTTCTCTTTATGATTACTATGATCAAATCATTTTGAAACAATCTAAAGAACATAACAAATCAGAAATCATGGTGTATATATCTCAATCTTACCCTAAAGAAGATGAGAATTACATCATAACCTATCAAAGCTTGAATATTTGGTAACTATAAGACAAAGATACAACACCATGAAACCTAAATATAAATACAAATAAGAAAAATAGGAGTTCTTGAAGGTGTAATTCAAGAAGATAATAAAGTAAAAGATAGATAAGTATGTGCTAATGTAGTGATTCAAGGTATGAAATCCACATAAGAAGGAGTGGACTCCCATGATAAGTATAACATGTGAAGATGAATGAGAAAAATGGCAGATGAATAAAGTGGAACCTGAGTTAATCTCCAACCAACTTATGAGTGTAAGAAGTTCTAATGTACAATCTTCAAGGCATATGAAAGAAATTAAGGGAGATGATCACTGTCTAATGAAGAAAATGTGTAATATGGTGATCTATTAATTGATAAGTGGTTGAGAAACATGATAAAATGAAAGGACATACATATGAATGATGAAGAGTTAGTGAGAAAAGATCAATGAGATGTGATATCTTAATAATTCTTATGCAAATGGTAAGGAACCCAAGCTGTAAGAGGTAAAATGATACATAAAAAGTGTAACCTTCATGAAAAAAATAGAATTCATTACCCTTTTGCTTGTGACCCTAGACAGTGCTACATAGATGTGGGAAGTGTGTTTTCCTTTGTGTTTCTTCTTTTTGAAACGTAGATTTTAAGTGGATATTATGCCACTTAGTACACGTGGATTCACTGAAATCCTGGGGATGGATATCTTGATATGATGTGTGGTTGCCTTGGATTATAGTTCCAAAATCTTTATGTTGTGTAACGAGCATGCTTTTTTATTCTTCCAAAAGTTAGTGGTATTCCTCCTATATATTCTTAGTTAGTTATGATGTTGAGGAAGTGGATGAGACCAGGGTATGAGTTCTTTAGAGCACATGTAGTGGATACTAAGGTAATGAATCCTAGTACCCAAAGTGTATCAGTTGTATATATGAGTTAAAGATATCTATTAGATGAGCTATCCAATGTTTCTTTCTAAAAGAGAGAGAGAGAGTTGATGTTGATCCTCCAAGTGTTGTTTGAGAGAATAAGAGTAATTCTATGATGTAATGTATGGTCTATTGATGGTTGGGTAAGACCACTATCAAGGATAGATAGTTTTTTGATTAACAAACATGTGTTACCATGTTCCTTTAAATAAACCTAGGATCAGATTATTAATGGATAAGAGATAGAGTGGATGACTTAAGTTACATGACCATGATGAGTTTAGGGTTATTTTGTTTAGACTAACCAATGTATCAATAGAATTCATAAACAGGAGGAGCAAAGTAATCGGGTTATGTCTCATAAGTTGTGACAAGCTTTGAATGATGACATCTCAAAGTATTTCAAAGATGGTCAGTAGCATAGTTAACATCTTTGTTAAATCTTAAGAATGTTGAAGCCACTATACTTATGTGTGAAAATTTCAGCAAGAGTCAGTTGGGGGTTAACTAGAGTACCCTCATGGAGTTATGGTACATCTGCTAAGTGGGTTGTGTGAATCCTACTAAGATGAAGATAGTGTCATTGCTCTACCCCTAACAAGGTCAATCAAGAAGTTATATTTGATTATGGTAGTAGACAAGTGTATGAGTCTTTAACTAGACAAATGGCCAGTCCATCATTGAGATGATTGAAGAATCTTCTAAGAACAAATGTCATATAGTTCTTGACAATTAGGGGATACCCACCTAATTGATTGAGTTGCTAATTACAACGACCATGAAAGGAGAATAGAGATAAAACTTTGTAAAGTTACATATGGTAAGAGATACATGATGTTTCATGTTTGATAAGATCCATCAAGTATGACCTCTAAATGATGTGTGGTACAATGGATAGAATAGTTTAGGATGACAACTAGAATGCCAAGTTGAAAGGTACTACCAAACCAGCACAGGTGGCACAACAATTCATATGTTGAACCAAGGTGACACATGCAAGAGTTGAGGAAGAAGAATATGTCTTCTATGAGAATGATGTGACATTATCATGTGATGAAAGAAACCATTCGGAAGATTGAGTATGAGGTGCATGAAAAGTATCCATCTTTGTTTACCTTGGATTTTAGGGGAGAAATTCTTGTTAGGGGTTTATGGTTGTCAGACCCCTAACCTTTCTTAAAGTGTTGAAAAAACTTAATTACCATTATTGAATTCTGAGAACCCTAATATAACCTTGTGATATATTTTTTTATCATGTGACAAGCTTAAGTTTCAAATTTTGTCCAATTTGGACACTGTTTGTGCAAGTTTTACAATTTTATGCACATTTTGGACTTTTATGCAATCTGCCCAATTGAGAGATTTTCTTTGCAATTTGTCACTTGGATTATGGTCCTTGAATGTTATCTTATCATTCTTGATCTTTTTGATCCATGGAGTGCTCAATTGTACCTTGGTTTGTGGGGTGTTTTCTTTAAGGGTATTTTAGGGTTTACCTTTTTATGGATGAGCTACCTTTAGGAGCTATCAACCAATGGTTTGTTTGCTTGGATTGGAAATTCAACAAACGGCGCCTAAGAAGGTCTCCATGAACGGTGGGGCAGCTTCTTGTGTGGTTTCTTGCATATCCTTACTAGTTTATGGCCATGGACACATGGGGAGATACTTTTACACCTCATGCTTCTTCTCAACCTTATCCTCCAGGCTTTATATATCTATCCTTAAGCTCCCAAACGAAACTTTTATTCTCTCCCACTTCCCTCCTTTTAAGATCATCTACCTTAATCTGTTTAGCCATGGAGATACTCTCCAACAAAGAAGAAGGTGTGGATCTTCTTAGTAGAAGCATCTAAGATTACAATTGGCTTCCTCTAGGGTTTCTAAATCTCCTTCTTAGTGATCTTAACCTAAACAAGTGAGTATCCCCTTATTTCCACCATTTGTTTCTCTGGTTTTCTTCCTCCTACCTTTCTCTAGTTTAGAACCTTGTTGTTCCATGGTAGAAGTTTCTCTAGAACTCAAGAATCTACCTTTGTTGCTTCTTCTTCTAGGGTTTTGCTTCTTTGTGGAGAAAAGTGCATACATGGCCGAGGTCAGATCTGAAACTTGGGTTTTATTGCCTTCTTTTCTTGATTTTCTTACTGTTATAAGTATGTTCTTCTTATTAGAGCCGAGTTTTATAACCCTAATTACTTATATTGCTTACTATGAGCTTGTTAGCTCATGTTCTTGCTTAAATGTTGGGATTCCAATTTTTATGGTGTTTCCTATTTTGTTTCTAGTTATATATAAACTCGTAATCATGTGCACGTTCTTCATAAGGAAGGAGATGACTTAGTTTAGGTTGTTATCACCACCTATGGAGCTAAGCACCTATAAACCGATGGTCCATATTAGGGTTTCTAGGTCGTTTTCTTCTCTAAACACATGACCAGATGGTGTGGTCTTCATGACAACTGAAGGTGGTGTCCAAGGGTGATGAATGATGGTGTGAACTGATATTCACACCTTAGGTTAGTGTTAGGATCTGTTGGAGTCTCAATGAGAAATGGTTTGATACTCTAATGATGTTATCAATCAATGATGATATTAGCTTTATAGCTGATGGTGTTAATTAAATATAGTGTTGATCCTATCAACTGATGCTGACCTAAGATGTCACAACCAATGGTAGATCAGTTCACCACAACTAATGGTGAGTCAAGGCTTTATATTTAGCTTCAATTAATTAACCCTAACCCAATAGTTTCTTGGGTTAAATGATTCAAGGGTTAAACCTATACTCCAAATGATGGTTTTAAAATATGAACCTGATCCAAGGGTTAGGATCTAACACTTCTTCATCTAATAGTTTTGAATAATGGACTTAATCCAATGTTTGAGATTGTATAATTCAACATACAATGGTTTGGATTGAAACCTATAAGTATTACATGTGAGTTCTAATAATCTGAATTTGATGGTTTCCCTTATGTGATCAGTTTAAGGAGCTTGATTATTGACATGATGACATGCTTAAAATATACAATTGATGATGGGTTTTAAACCCAAAATCTATGGTTCCCCTTTTATGTCATTAAATAAGGGATGTTTAGAGTTTAAGAGTGACCCTTTCTAGGTCGCAACTTGATGGCTTTACATATGGTTTGTTAAGGTGTTTACTTATGTAAATAACCAATGATTTTACCTTTTCAACATCCAATGGTTCTGGATGATGTTGTGGTATGGTGATATGGGTTGAATGATGATGGAACCCATTGATGTTTTCTTTCAATAAGGTAGTCTTACCTTTTCCATCATATGAATTTAATATATAATGACTATATCATATTGATATGTAACCCTAATGGGACATAGCTTGTTATACTTAATCCTAATGAACTCAGATGATGATGGGTAACTATGATCAGCCTTCCTTAGTGGAATAATACAATAATGGAGTCTCTATTATCTTTTTGGAACGTTAGAATACTATAATATGATGGTAACATCATGAGTTATGCATGGATCCATACTTGAGAAGGGTATGGAATGTGTTGACGATGTTGTGTCTTATGCATCCAAGATTTATATAGGGATGCTATGGGTTAAGGTTTGTGAATAAATGTTGAACTATAAATTCAATGTAACATACCTTGATAAACCTAACCGTAATGCAAGTAGAGAATAGTGGTTAATCATGTTATCATTTCTTGAATGGTTAATATAATTATGGAATATCCTTCCTAATATTTGATTCAACTCTAATATGTTTAATTGGTGGTCATCATAGTTTTATGATCTATGCTTTCTTATGCTAAACTTGTAAACTATAAGTATAATGATGGCCAATTATATAGCTTCCTGATATGTTTTTATAATCAAGGAATGATCTTAATTGCTAAGTTAATCCTCCAATGTTATCGTGTTAACATCTTTCAGGTCTTTAACACAAATTATGTTAAGCATGAGTATCACATGTGTAGTGATTTTTTTTGAAACTTTTTATAAGGCATAGAAATATAATGATGAACATGTAGGAAATGATATGATTGTCTTAATGACCTTTGGGCATGGTTTACCCATGAATGAGGTGTAATCCTCTTATGTTGAAAAGGGTTAATACCCAGTGAAAATGTGCTAAGGATTTATATCCTGTGATAGTATGATTACAAGTATAGTCTCATGAATGGCAAGAGAATAGTATCATGTGATGATGATGTGATGATAAGTATAGTCTCCTTATAGGCAGGTGAATACTTCCATATGATGTTGAGATTAGAAATTATGTCTCATATGTTTTATATCTTCTGAAGTTGTTATATAGCAATGTTTGCTAGAGATGAATTAGGGTTTGTATGTCTACTTGTTTGATGCATCCTTAATTCACCCAATTGACAATAACTAATCAAGTGAAATTATAATCATGTAGTGCACTGTGCTGTAAAACCATCTTCAGTGTCATAACTTGATGGATGGTGAAATGAGTATTTCTAAGGGAAACTTGGAGCACATATTGTTGAGTATGTGGGGGTGGCAAATTGAGGATATATCCTTGTCATCCACAATTGCAACTTATGAAGGATGGCTACATTTGTGCCTCATATATTGTGAAATGTGAAAAGGTAGCAATATAACTGCAGTCGCCTCTTATAGAACGACCATGCGTGAGCCTGTTCTCTACTGTTGTGACATGTACCAAGGGTGGACTAGTTGTTAGTATCTTGACTATATGTCACTATAGTGGTAACATTGATTGATATGTCACTAACTTTTTACTTGTACATACCGAGGGGGTGAAATCTTAGGATACCGACACCCCTAGATCTTGTACGGAACCGAATAGCCATTTACAGGGTCAGTTTGAATTTGGATGGTACGTTTCAAATTCCCTAGGGCATAATAAAAGATGTAAGACAGTCATATAGCTTATATGTTTATGGTTATATACAATGCTTCATATTGGATGATAACCCTTGTTTGCTTTCTTTTCACTGAGATCATGTATAGTACAATAAGAGATGATAAATATGCTTATGTTGTAGTTATGATCATGTTGTAAATATGCTTACATTATCAGATATTTTGATATTAATAGTTAAGATGATGTTGTTAGCTATGTTTAATATTGCTAGCCATGCCTATGTAATTAGAAATTCTTAAACAACTAATCATTCCTACACAATTAATTGTGCTATGATGTTAGTTCTACTTATGATGTAGATTTGTTCCCTTTATTTGACATGCCAATATTGATAGCCATGTTATGTTACTGAACATATTCATGATGTCAGGGATCCTTATGCTACTATATTGCTTGTGATGTTAGCAAGGCATATGATGGTAATCAAATTAATTGTGATGATTGTTATTAGATGCAATTTGATGAAATTTGAGTAGATATCTATACATAGAAATGGATTTATCTATCTCCTATATATAATTTGATAATCATACTTGTTGATATGATCATTTTCTTAATCTATTTAGCATACTTGAATTGTTCAATATGTTCAATTGATTATTAAATACTCCAATTGGTCAATTATCTATTATTTAATCTGCCTTAATCAATATCTCTTAGAGGGAGTTATATCTCTCGTTGGGACTGGGTCTCACCTCGTGGGTCACCACATCTTTTTAGGTGATTGGCAACATTGGTAGCAGAACCATGGTAGCAAGGGAAACTGAGGTGATGAACCCTAGAAATGATAGCTTAGTGTCTAGTGTGTTCTAGAGTCATCCCTATACGCAGATCCATGTGAAACATTTATACATGATGTTTTTATTTAATTGAGCTTTCAATACCATGTTGATGATTGTATATGTGAAATATGTGGATAGTGTTCTTTTGTAAAGTTTATGTTGTAGCTGAGGCTACATGGAAGTTGTAAAGGCTATTGAGCATTGTGTAAATGTTCTTGAGCAATTCAGAGATGTTGAAATCGATTTTAATTTACCCTATTTTTTGGGTTTGTGTTTAGTTAATGAGTAATCAAGTATTTTGTTTTGAGTAATCTCATTTAGTGTAACAAGTTCTCACAATGACAATATTATTTACTTTAGGTGTGGCTCTATATAATGGAGATACTTAATATTCTATAAGATAAACACTCGTACAAGCCACCTCCCTCGAAACCAAATAGTTTTGTTTTCAAAAGGTCCTCTCATAAAAGATGTTTACATTTTCATTTGACGTGTCTAGACATTTCAAGGAACCTCATGTGATAGAGATGGTTTGAGGGCTCAACCGTTCTTAGATGCTCCATTTGGAGAGGGGTTTGCGGTTACTACAAATTTCTTACATGCCATCACCCTAGTGGTTAATTTATGGTTGGGCGAGAGATGTCCCTTGAGTTTAGCAAAGTTCATAGCTTCTCCACCCATTACACCTCTTCTTAAGCCTGAAAATGATATACAACCATTGCAGTGTGTACCATTTGGAGACGTCTTGTATCCAAAATTGCCATGATAGGAATGAGTAAAGATATGACATTATTTCAATGAATTCTTGATTAGAGTCAGTGTATCCATCGAGATAGAGGCTATTTGTACAACATTAACATGTTATAAATAATCAACATGAAGACGAGTTTCTCTCTATTCTTAAAGTGGATTTCTCTAATGCTTTCAACATGGTGGATAGCTCATTGTTTATCTGTAAGGTTAGAGTGAGGTGCCCATCTATTTATATGTCGGTGGAGTTTATGGTCAAGTTCTAGGTTATAATTCGGTGACAAATATCTTCTATCATCCAATAGAGTGCAATAGGATGATCCTTTGGGATCACTTTTTTGTTTCTTGTATTGCATCCACTTATTCATGAGATTAGAAACAAGTACAAACTTTTGCTCCATTATTGGTATCTTTATTATGGGACCATCATTAGGGACACAAGGGAGGTTTACAAGGCGTAGTGAATGGGTCCTAGGTTGGGACTTGATTTGTATATTTGTAAAATTGAGCTTTTCTGGCCAATTTGCAATGGGAGGAAATTTCATAAGGGGTATTTCTCAAAGACATTGTAGGGCCTTTGTTGAGTGTGAAGTTACTGGGAGGAGTTAATAGTAGGAACAAAGGTGCTATTGAGGGTTAAGCATGATTAGGGTTACCAAGGATGTTGACTTGATTTATCTTCTCCCACAACTTCATAATCTACAAAGTGAGCTTCTTTTTCTACGATCATGCATGGGTATTGCCGAACTAATGTTCAACTTAAAGACATGTCAATCTACATTCATGGAGGAAGATGTGGTCTACTATGATATGGAACTACATATGTCTATTGAGGATATTGTGGTATGTGGAGGTCCCTTCATTGGGGACCTTAAATGTCACTTTGCTTCCTTACCAATCAAACATGGTGGTCTGGGTCTTATTTGGCAACAAAGGGTTCTTCATATACAGTTTTGGCATCCATGGTCCAGTCTTGGGTGCTTCAAGATCATATTTTGTGAGATAGAGGGATATATGATATGGACTCTAATTTTGACTATACTTTTGCTTCTCTACGTGTCATAATTCCATCCTTTGATCTTATCTATTTTGCTGATAAGGACGTTATCCCCACTAAAGCCTAAAGTGCTTCGACGAGTACTATTTTTACCAAAATTATTAATGACATGGATGTTAAATTTTACATGACCATTAGACAAAAAGTAGTTTTCAGGTGTTTTCAAGGTGAGCACACTCGAGATTTTCTTGTACTATTCCTATTAATGGGATTGAACTGCATATGTCACCAGTAGTGTATTGTACTATCCTTAAGTATTGCCATATGACCCCTCTTTTTCTGGTTGATAAGGTATGTCCTATATGTCAAAAGATGTGCTTAGACACCTTTGGGGAGCATTCCCTCTTTTTTAGGGAGATCCCAAGCTTTAAGTATAGACATGATCTTGTTAGAGATATCATGTATGATGTACTTACACATGATGTAGTTGCTTCTAAAAAGGATACATCTATGGATTTTTTCACTGATCTACAAGAGGGGATATCGTCACTTTGACCAGTGGATGTCATCATTTTTGGTTAGTATGGAGGAAAACATGTGTGTGGTGATAAAACAAAGAGTTTCCCCACTGGTTGGTCTGAAAGATGGAGATTTTATCGTTGGACACACTACCCTAAGGTTAAGCATGAAAAATCGTGCATCAAAAAACAATATGTATTTATACTTTTTGAGGTTGATACTTTTGGATTCTTAGCATCAGAGGCAACAGAGCTTCTCAAAAGGTTCCAAAAAGTTATGCATAGTAATTTTATGACCCCTAGGTCTATGGATGTACTATTTTAGAGGATTGGTTTTGCCATCCAAAAGGGGTTGGTATAGAAACTTGTTGCCCATCTTCCTTTTATTCGTTGTATTGTGTTAAATTTATATATAAGAGTGAGAATAATGAATAATCAAAGTCATTTATGCAATGAATATAGCATGATGTGCCTAAATGAAGGATAAAATGAAATTATCTCCTAATTCCTATTTTCTTTTTGGCAGTATGATGCATATTATGGGTGCCTCCCGTAATGATAATATAAGTGGAGGTGTTTTTATATATAAATTCCAAATTCTCCATATTTATTTAGTGAGAGATAACACTAAACTTTGAGATCATTTTCTTCCTTTTCTCCTTTATATTTTTTCCTATCCTTCTTTGAGCAAGTAGAAGAATACATGCTCTAGTCATTTATACTTTGTAGAAGGAGTAAGTATACACATTTATTCACTTTCATATAGGAAAAAAATGAAAAATAATGATACACCTTATGAAATATGCAATGTAAAATGCAATCTATATGTACTTTTTACTAGACCAAAGTTCTCGAATGAAATGAAATGCATTTTCATACAATGAAAAACAACTAAACTAAGTATACATTGGTTATCATGCCATGTAATGCAACAAGAAGGAAACAAATTGTATTAGACTTGTTTATCCTATGCTAGTGGAATAAGACAAATGAAGGTGAATGAGATCATATGACTTAGATAAAATCTCATTCCATCAATGATAGGTCTCTCTTCAATTAATCTATGCAATAAGGTGATCTTAGAGTTTAATCTTGAAATTTACATAAAAGTTCACCTACTATTTTGGCTGGTTTGGACTCAAACATCATCATCACCACATAATCTATCGAGTTAAGTTAGGTAATCTCATTTACTAGACACATCTTCAACATTACTATTCTAACCAATTCCACAAGTTTGTGCACTCTTAAACAAGAAAAAGTTCTTACAAGATAAACGATAGGGCACATCCAGATTCAAAAGTTTAAAATTTGATACCACATTATTAAAGGAAAAATAACCTAAATAAATCATGAAATTAATATACATAGTTACACTAGATAATATTGAACTCAATAAGTAAAAAAATAAGTTTTCTAAAAGTAAAAATAATGTAAATAGATGCTAAAAAGTAAAGATGCAAGAGATACAAATATATGTATCATTCATTCCTCTTGCTAAGATTGAATTTGGAATTGTCTCCAATGTAAAAAGAAAAAGAAGAAAAATGTGATCGTGTTACAGATGAAGTGCTTGTACATGAAAGGAAAAAGTTGGGCATTGAATCTACAGGGAATTACTTTGTTCTGACAAATTGCCATGACTTATAGAGAGAAGTAGGTGAGGTGGTGACATTTTTATTTTGTGGTTAAGAAGGATGTAATTAGGTGATGTGGGAGACATAAATGTGTTGATATCATTAACACAATCATGCTTGAGGATTATGTGTAATGGCATATATAAATAACTCATCAAACTCTCCCTCCAACATTAATATGCACAACAAAAAACCTAACACTATCGGTGCCACTGAGATGAAGTCAATGGTAGTGACTTTGGTCTTGGTGAATGTTGTCTATAATGGATGGTTTTCAGTAGCCCTCTCTATGCCTTTGTGTCACTATCACCAACATGGGTGTTGGTGGTAACGAGATAACCCTATAAATTTTCAATATCAGTAATGATGGAAGTCTATTTGATAGACATGAGATATTACTATCAACTTTGACGATGAAGATCATAGTAAAAAACTAATGGTATCGATCATGGGGTCGATGCCACTAAATAGGATATTTTTCTTTACTATTGATTATTAGGAACAAGTCAGTGTTAGTGACTAAAGGATTGGGGCGACTAATTTATAAAGATCATTTCATGCATTAAAACCAAGCTAAGTTGGTGTAACCAAGATGAAGATGGTGGAACCAACATAATGAAATTTCTACACATTGAAAACACACATATAATATTTTCTTTACTTGTATTGAAACTAAATATCAACCATCCAAAAAATACAATGAGCTAATTTAACAAGATCATATAAATAATTAACAAAAGTCAAGCAAAAGAAAATCTAAAATAAGTTGGTGGGTTGTTTCCCACAAATCCCTCTTATTTTATGTTCTAGGTTTGACATGATTCTTACCTATATCCTAGATTGTCACAAGTGGGTGGTGAAGAATGATTTGATAATATAAACTCCAACCTATCATCATCATTTACCAACATCAAGTATCCCCATCACTTATAAATAATCATTTCTCTCATAGCTTGGAATGGTTTCCCTAACATCGACTCATATCCTCATGTATCCAGCATGTCAATGTCCACAAGTCATATAAATAGATAAATTTGTTGACTTTAACCAAGACATCTTAACATCAAAGTATGGATCTATCTTCCCACTGAATTATCATGCATGTCTTAATCAGCTCCTACAATTCTAGCTTCTAGAATGTGGCAAGTGAGTTAGATTAATGCTTTCCCTATAATCACATACTTCTTCATTGAACTTGCTACTTCCTATGTAACATGTGATATTGAAACATCATGGATATTTTTCCTTTGCATAAATATTCCCTACATCATTGCACTCATCATGTCATTTCCGTATAAAATTTTGAAATCTTTGATTGTGCTTCTTGTTGATGAACTTCTCAGAAATGCCCCTTATTCTAGAATTATCTCAATCGAATCTACCTGTGTAATATTTTGTTTTCTTAAAAATTTCCAAAATTATCTAGAATTTTATGTTCTACTTTTCTGACATCTTACTAACTGGGGTAATAACTGGTGTGTAACTATGGCTATGTGTCGTTATATCTTGTTTTGTTGGGGGGGGTCCTCGCCTAAGATTGAATTGGAACCGACACCTATTGTAATAGATTCTTGTGTGGTTGCTTCATCTTGATTTAGTATATTAAGAATGGAGGCATGAGAGTCTTTGGGTGCATCCCTTGGTGCACAATGTGTGTCTTGAATTTCTTTGATGATCCTCAAGGTTACAACATTAGTTGAAGTACTCACATGTGCATGTGTTACATTTATATTTCATCCCTCTATCTTCAGAAAAAGATATTGGGAAAAAGAATAGATGATCATGAGTCTTGTTAATAGCAAACTCCCTCCATTATTGATGTAAATAACTGTTTCTTATGGGTGATTGTGTGGAACATTAATATTCCTCGAGAACCCTGTATTGTTGGAATTTTTTGGTATTTCCAATGTGAGTCACTAACAAAGATTTTTGTATCTAGGGTTTTTATTTGAGACCCTTGATTTTTCTTCTCACTTCTTGAGCATAATATGCCTTGTGTGTAGTCATGAATTTTCCAAACAAGTCCTCTAGTGTGTCAAGCAAGCGAGTCCCTATTTCCTACTGGTTTTTATTGAGAACTATGTCATTGTTGTTGTTATGGAGGTGGTTGCACATGTGATGGATCATGTTGGAATTTATTGGGATCCTTCTAAGAAAATGTTGTGTTGTTGTGCCATGGGTATTGATCATTTCTCTTGTTGTTTAGTTGTTGCATATATATGCATTGCTCCTCACTATCACCATATTAACAAGAATTCACAAATCTCAACCGTTTAGTAAGTTTCTTCATTTTTTTCATGATATCCCTCATTTATTGTGCTTCTGTATCACTCTTTTATAAGCTTGTGGTTTTAGACTCCTCGCCCCATGATTAATTCCTAGACTTATTCTTCAATATTTCCTGATATTCATGTATATTGTCATTCAAGACAAATCCTAGTCCTACGCTATCAAGTGTGGTAATCTCCTTGTTGTGTAGACCATAGTAAACGATTTTTATATTGATAAAAGATATCAATGTAGTGGTGGGGACATTCCTGAGAATGTTCTAAAAATGTTCCCATGCCTCATAATATGATTTATCATGTTGTTTCTTGAAGTTTTGAATCTTTCCTACAAGTTACATATTCTTTTGTGGATGGAAGTAGTGTTCAAAATTATGTCTCTCATTTCATCCCATTCCTCAACACATTCTAGATATAAACATTGGGATCATGTATTTGCCTTGTCCTTAAGAAAGAGAAAAAATAGTTTCAAATAAGTCACAATTGGAGCCACCGTGTTAATCGTCAGAGTATCACAAGTTTCCACAAATATGTAGATGTGTTGCATCAGGTCTTAATGAGTGTACCATTGAATCTAAGATTTCATCAAAGCTACCAAGCCTGGATGTATGTTATAGTTTCCCACATTTACAACTTGTCATTTAATTGGGGACCCAATTGTGTAGTGACGTAGATGCTTTAATTCTTTTCAATATATCATCTCCTCATCTTCTCCTACATGGTCATCCTCATCCCTTTGATTAGACATTTTTATTTCTTCTTGTTAAACCTTTGGTTATTTTTGGTCAACACATGTTCCTCTTGATTCTACAAGCATACTACTTGTGTTGGTGGTGGTGGGGTAGATTGAATTAGCACTACAAAAGAAGGTGAGAATTCTCTATCTTGCTAGAGAATATATTTAATCAATAGATGGTGATTCTAAATTTCTATACTCAGTGTATGATTCTAGACCATAAACTTTACCTGAAACAAATGAGAGATGTGAGATATATAAGATACTAAAGTTTGATGCCATTTTTTGCAATAATGATTCATTAAAAGGGAAGAGAGAAAAGTAAAAGGAAAAAAAAGAGTAGCATAAAGTTGCAAGTCTTAGAACTTGTAGTCCTAGCATTGTCGATTCCTTGTCAATGCTGGTAAAAATGACGTGTTTATTGTGCATGTAAATGCAAGTTTATGTGTCAAATTGATACCATAATTTGAATTTCATGCATCAAACTTAGGTAATCAGGAATCTAGAGACTATTAATAACCATGACCAAATAATCTATATTGATGTAAAATTTGAGTTTATTCATTGAAAATTGAAAAAAAAATTAAAAGGCAATGAAGAATGTTGTTTTGAAATCAAAGAAATGGATTTTCTATGATAATTGATTTCAACAAAGTGCAACTTATACATGATTTCTTTCCACCTAAAAACAAATCAACATTTCTTATATTTAGTTAGGGATATGTAGCTTGTTTTGTCCACCTATGTAATGTGGTACACTATTTAATCTAGTCAAGAACCCACTCTCACAATGTTCAAGTAAAAGACTAAATGATAAAGAATTTCTCTCTTGATTCATAACCTCACAATTGTTAGCCCACTATCTAAGTAAAATATTAATTATGTTAATAATAAATTTTCTAATACTTAACCCCTCCTACGAAATGAGTAAACATCTGAAGCATGCAACATTTGATTAATCATAAACATGATAATTTCATTAAAATACCGTGAAATGAAATTTATTTGTGGATAGAAATCATAAGTACAAATTAACATTGAGCTACTTCAAGGTCCTAGAAAATAAGGAAATTAGCCCCACATGTTGAACATATGTCACTATATATTTTAGGGAAGTAGGAAAAATGAAAAATATTTAGATGGAATTGAGGAATTATGAATAATGATGATCTGCTCCAAATATGGGCATGAACGAACAACATATCAGCACCAAATCACTGCTTGAAGGTGCCAATATGACATTTTCTCCACTTTTCCACCCTTTGTCCTCTTCTTCTTTTGTTCTAGGGAAAGATATGTGATGTAATGTGATGTCTTGTTACAACCATCATAACCTGGGCTTTATAAAATCCAAAGTCACCAAAGAATGATCTAGACTATCATATTTTGGGTTAAAATTTATTGATGTCAATGATTTTATGTCAGTGGTACCAACATAGTCACTAGAACCAACTTCTTAATTTTCTTATCTGATCAAAAGAAAGTCAGTACCATCAACATGGGGGTCTCTAGTACCTATTCTTTACTATGAGTGTTTGGATGTATTCTTGGTGTCATAAACATGGGTCTTGGTGCTCTCAATTTCTCTCAGCAGCTTTCAAAATTCTGGTGCAATGTCAGTGGTACAAAGATAGGTCTCACTGGCATCCTATTTTATTAAAAGTACTTAATGAACTGAAATGCAAAGATCTTTCATTAGGTTGGGGTATAGAATGATATTTCATGCAAAAAGCATGTGACTAGATATAATTGATGTGTAAGAGTTTCACGAGTTGGTTTTACATAATAGGAGTTAAAACACTTATTCTAAGAACAAATACATGCCAAACTACATAGAATATCCTATGAAATAATTATGAAATTGTGTGCATCATAAAGTTATTGTTAAATCTCTTGATTATGGAAGTTGCAACTTAATTATCTTAAATAGTCGTGGCTCACCCATGACCCATGTTTGCTTTGTGTATGATCTCTTCCTAATGGTCGGCGCATATGTGTACCAATAGAAATCTATCTTTGAAGTATTAGGGAATTTCTATTTAATTTTATAAAATTTATTTCAAAAGAAAAATCAAGTTATTTCTTCACAACTAATACTAGTAGAGTTGCAACATGAAGAATTAGTGAGCATTTGACATCCAAGAAAAAAATGATACAATATGCTACACCATAAGTAAACAAAGACAGACACACAAATCTATTTGACATGGTGATGTCAAGGATGAAAAATTGGATAGTTCATCATCTATCCTTTACTAGAAGACTTACCCTAGAATGGTTCACACTAGAATTAACTCCCTCTTACACAATGCTAATTTTTAGGCTATTTCCAACCCGTTTTGATGTATTAATAGACTTTTGGAAACTTCATTTGGTATGACAACAAGGAGGAAAGGAAATTATCATGATATCATGGAAAAAAGTCACATCTAATAAAGACATTGGTGGATAAAGTTAAAGATGAACGAAACCAAAACTTCTCCTCATGCTTAAGAATGCATGTGAATTTTGAATTAGGAAAACACAATTGGGCCAAGATAATGGGAGAAACATATATGTGAAAAGGATCCATGACCAAAATCACCTATTTAGTCAGTAGAGTTCTTATTAAGAAACAACTTCCTAAAGTCAAGGCACAATGCTCGGAATCCATCAACAAACGTGTCTTCACCGATGTATAGAAAAATTGTTGGCCAAGTATCTATTCTTTATGAGATCTGGAGCCAAATCCTACCATCCCAGACAGCCTATAGGACCTTCAAGTTAGTTCCATGTTGATACATCTAGTGAATGAGACTATGATTACATCCACAACTATGTACCTTAACCCTCTTAGCACACTATTGCTCATATCCCACACTAGATCCTCATTGACCATATGATCAATGGGTATGCCAACATGACATGCATGGAGTCTTATCACCTCGTTCATCTTACCAATAGAGCTGACACTTGAAGGAGCCACCTCTAATGGAACTAGAAGGAAATTCTAAGATATCAATTACCTTAAACACACTTGGTTATTTCTCTAGCTTCTACAACATAAGGCCCTCTTGATGGATCATGAGACAAAAATCATTATATATGTATATATATGTATGTATGTATATATATATATGTACATATATATGTATATATATGTACATATATATGTATATATATGTATGTACATATATGTACATATATATATATATATATATATATATATATATATATATATCATTAACGTGCACCGTTTGCATCAACTATCATCCACTATCTTGTTGCGCCATCAAAAATTTGATACAGGAAAGCTTTCACCTATGGAAATCTATTCACATGTTGAACCATGATGAATGGCTATCTCTCATCACCAGATGATGTAACATTAATCATCCCCATTATCATCTGGTGGAATCTATACAAAGTTAACAACAATTTTATCCACTCTAAAGATATGTCATAATAGTTAAAATGAAACTATCCTAAGTCTATCAACCTCACAACAATTGAGTAAGCATGCCAATGCTTGATGATGTCAACATATTCCTATTGAATGCTATGCCTATATATTTTTTGGTCATTCTATCAAGAATAATTCCATTGAGGATGTCCTTGGAACTAATGTCATAGACAAATAGGTAACATGGATTTTGGGAAAACACTTTCTCACCATGACCTCATCCACTCTAGAAGCATAATTCAATACCAAAGTCATTGTGGCTTCCATTTGAAGTAAGGAACCATGGTTTTAATTCACTATCTTATTAGACTACAAACAAGTAGTTCTTGTGATCAACCTTTGGTAACAAAATAATGACAAGTTCAACCCATCAATAAAAAATTCAAAAATCTTGCACCTATTTCATCATTTATTGTTCAATCATTTATTCCAAGAAAGTTAAATGTTGTAGTTGAGTCCCTACCAAATCAGCCTTATCATCTTCTAGAAATCTTCTTTCTATATGGAAAAGCATTCTTGTCTAATATACATACATGATTGATATGAATGATTTTTGGCTTGCATCTGAGAGAAAAAAGAACAAAGTCTAATATATAGCTTTCTTAATACAATAATTATCCATGCAAAATTTAGAATGAAATGTCTAATGGCTCATTAATATGAAAAAAAAATTATAAAGAGTAAACCATTCATTAGTTACTTTCATGTCATGTTGTGATATCAAGTTTATAAAGGTTGACTCTATAACAATTAAAACACATATTCCCAAAAACTATGCACAAAGGGGCTCAATTCACTAAAATTCTTTGAATTGGGATACTTCAAAATACATTACCATAATTATTATTGGATACTTGGGAAATGTCATCCAAATGGACTAGGAGGAAGATAGAAATATATGAAATCTGGTAAAAAAGTTACCATTCTAAACTTTGAGGAAAGACATACAAGAAGACCCAATTGGAGCACATATTTTATGAAATTTCTTTTAATTCTCCAATAAGCTTCCCCTACAAGTCCAACAAGTTAATTTGATATATATGATTAAAGGTGTTTTATACATATAATGATTGGGGTTCCACATATATACCATGGGGTTTAAGGGTAAAAAACTAAAATTCATTATATTCATTATGTTACAGATATTTTTCTAGTAGGACTACAGTTAGATTGGGATTTCTCTTGGTTGAACTGGCACTATTGAGATTCTCTTTGACCCATTTACAATAAACCATCTTGGTCTAGATCAGATTCAATCAAGTGCATGTCATAGAAAAAAATTCAGAATTGTTTAGAATTTCTATTCTCCATACACAAACTTTAACACCCATGTTATTTATAGGCTATTCATTATATCCCAAAGTAATTTTAAAAAATATTATATATAAGTTCATTTTTGGTTGACATTGCTAAATTCATATTTCACCCTCAATTTTGAGAAATGTTAATACCACTTATATAAATTTAAGTTCCAATTGTAACAATAAAATTGTAGTCCATTTCGTCAATATCAACTTAATTACAATGTTAGATATATAAAGTTTATCATTTCACATGCACTAAATTGCTAAATTTTCTATTACCATTCTTTTCATAAATTGAAAATTGTATTTTTATATTTCAAAAAATTTAGTGCAGAAGGTGGTGTTTGTAATTATTCATCAACTATACTATGCATTTAGTAATGAAAGAAGGCAATTACACACTAGTAATGACTCTTAATAATAATAGAATAGGTAAGAAAAGTTAATATTTATCTACTTAACAAGGTTTGTTAGTACAAAATACCCCCTAAATTATTTCATCCTGAAGTTATAGAATAATGTGGGATATTTATACCTCATCCCATCATCTAGCCTTCATATGGATTCATCCATACTGACCTTATGGAAAGAAAAATCAATAATGATATGTCATACCTGTTGAGGTTTTGTACCTTATTATCAAATACTTGGGTTGGTCCTTTGTCATAAGATATGTCATCATCTAGATACACATATTATAGTTGAGAGATGTGTTTTTCTAAAGATGACACTTTTAAAAATGAATACATGAAAATTGTCATCTAACCAATCCCAATCTCAGTCCTCTATAAACTATAAGGCACCTTCCTAATCTTGCACATGCCATGGAATGAACCCATCAATCTTTGTTCCTATATCCCTCTTTTACTAAACATTATAAATCCCTTCTAGGGATTTATCTTAGAAAAATACTAGATCCCCAACGTGTAACTCCAAATACCTTCTCCTTCTATCCATATAAGCTTTTTTTCCATTCTTGATCTACCTTCAATGTTTCCTATTAACTTACATCTTTGTTGTTGTTCTTTGCACGACCTCTGGACCCAATAATGGTCTCTCAAAACTACATACCAAGGCAATAAAATTTTTAATCATTTTACCATATAGATACTCATAGGGTGCCTTACCTAACCTAAATTGATATGTTATTATAAGCCAAGCTGATAAAAAATAGGTGGATATGAAAGTTAGAAATCCAACATAGATAGGTATGATGTGAGAGTATGAATGAAATAAAATGTTGCTCCATGCAAATTACCTATTTGAAAATGATTCACACCATCCTAAGCATTACTTTGGTTTCAACAGATGTTGGACTTGTAACTTTTCATTCAGTTACCCACATATGAAATACATCATATTCTCAAGGATCTAGATGGTCATCTCTAATAGACCATTTTTTATAGGAGTGGAATGTTGTATATAATCTGATTCATGCGACTATAACCTTTTAGAGACTTCCCAAAACCTAATAATAAATAATGACCTCTATTAAGAAACTATACATATAGAATACCATGAAGATGTATTATCTCATCAACATATATTTTTTCCAACTTATTTTCCATGTATCTAGTCGTGATAGCTAACCATTGGAATGTCTTATTCATCTTGTCCATCATAACCCAAGTGAAATCATGTCCTATTATCGTACTCGCATACCAACTACAAAGTCCAAGGTTGTATGGTCCCATTTCCATCCTAGAATGGGTAAGGGTTACAAATTCCATCTTAAATCTCACTCAGGAAGAGCAAATGGTGGTACTATGAAATCTCACCTTGGCATAGTAGTGGTGGTGTTCTCATGTTTATTATTATAGAAGACATTTTTGAGCTCAAGTCCATTGCCTAGTCTTTGAAGAAACTATCCTGGAGGTAAGACAGCCTGGGGACTTCCTTTAGTACTTATGCAAGGAGAGTGTAGCCACAAACACTCCAGTAGTGAGTGATATCTACAAATCATTCTTATCAATCTTGAAAGGCTAATGACCACTCTAGTCTTGGGTGTCAATTACTATAGGACATTGTGGTGAAATATAGATGTTGGTTATTACACTAACGAGTTTCAATCATAAGATGATCTTTTACTCAACTAGCCAATTCCTGCAAGTACACATGAGTAGTTGTAGTCGAGATTGAACATAAGGAGCTTTAGCAATCAATTAAACACAATAGTGTTAAGGTTCAACAATCTAGATCTTTTTAAAGAATGATTTGGTTGATTAAGCTAAAATTTCAAAATGAAGAAATAGTAAATGGATTACTAAAAAAAGTTGATTTTAGATATGGAAGGATCTTGGACTTAGGATTTCACCAACATATTATAGAATAAAATAGGAGCACATAATTTAAACATACTAAGAACTTGTTTTAAAGGAGAGTTGTATGTTGCACTTCACCTCTCGGTGCAAGTACACTGATCCTAACTCAATACAACATTCTCATGTATGAATTTAGTTTTGGATCAAAAACCTACTCCTCAAACTCCATAATTTCTACTCTCAAGGTAAATGAGGAGTTGCCAAGAGAGTACCTCTGTACTCTCCTACTTATCTTCTCAGATCAAGCAAGAAAGCATAAAACATGCACACATAGTGGCCAACCATACATGCAAGAAGCAAGACACTGGTACTCACTGTAGAAAAACAAGCAACGTAGCATTTAGTACGAAATTATCATGTTCCATACATTCTATGACATGGGAGCTACTCTCCAATGCCCAAGAAAAAGAGTCTACTCATCCATGATGATGTACAATAGAAAGTATGCACAAATTTTAGAGTTTAACATGGTTTACAGTAGGAAAAGCTAAAAGAACTAAAAGTGTAACCCAAGAAGAGTAGAATTCTAGCTTGGGGATGAAATTCCACTCCTACAGTTGCTCTAAACCGGGCCAACTTCCCTCCTGAGAAGCTTGGTGGAGAGAAGAAGCGTTGTTGCACCTTCATAGAAGAAAATGGAGAAGAAGAGAAGAAGAATGGAGGTTCTTTGGCAAGAAACCACCCTCTTCCACCCAAAATCACCCTCCTTTTCCCTAAACCTACTCTTGGACAAAAGAGTTTCGAATTATGACCCTTGATAACCGCTCCCTCCGTTGGTTTCATCTTTAAAAATGAGAGAAGTTGTATTTCAAATTTGTTGAAATTGAAAGAGACACGACGTGTCTTCCTTGGGTCACATCGTGTCCTGGTCTTTGACAGTTGCTCTAAGTGCAAGGCACACAGCTTGTCTGAAATAAAATACACAGTGTGCGTTACCGGAAACATAAGAATCGACTCTGAATTCCTAGGTACACGCTGTGTACTTTGTGAATACATAGTGAGTTTTTTTTCTTTTCAGCAGGAAGTATGGCCAACTGGAGTCGTGCATGCCATGTCTTAATTCAGACATGCCGTGTACGATGCTGTTTCAGTAGAAATAGAACTTTGAATGTCTGCAAGGCTTGGAGAATCCCCAATGATGTCAAAGTTGAGTTGGTCTATCTCTAATTTGATTCTTTTCAAGCATATCTGCAATACACATCAAGAGATAAGAAAAATTTCAAAAAGGTCGCAAGAATATTATGAATAGAGGCTAAATGAAAACAAAATGAACTGAATTTGTGTGTGAAATCATATAAAAAGTTGATGTGGAAAACACACAATGAATCCCCCTAAGCTTGAACCATTGCTTGTCCTCAAGCAAACAGAGCACAACCACACAAATGAAGGAATATTCAAGCTCATGCATGGATTAAATGAAATGAAGATTTGCAATAAACTAAACCAACCATGTACATTAGGTTTATATTCATAGACATCACCTCAATCTAAACATCCAAGAGAGAAAGTCTTTAGTTCAGCATGGGTGGTCATAAACTAAGCGAATCAATCAACTAGACAACTCTAAACAGAATTTGGATAATCAAGCCTAATAACTAGTGGATGTATAACAATAAAAGTTTCATCTATTATGGATACAAATGATGAAATATTAGCTAACTTTAACAATATCAGTTGTTCTCTCTTCTCAAAAAGATATGACAATGGATTTTTGGGATTCTTGCACTCGATTGCTAATTTAGGCTTATGCGCATGTCGTGTGCTGGTTGGGGTGTTATTTTTACCCTCTTTTGATTTCATACCACCTAACCATCACTGTCAGATTGGACTCACACTAGGCTAGCATGATATCTGGGATGTAAGCCATCTTATATTGGGTAAAGGGAGAAAAGGATAAAAGAAATGTTTGCACAACACAAGAGAGTCAACTAGAAATCTAAGTTAATAAGATTCCATTCATTTTTTTACAAAATTTTCACTGAAAAATTGATTCTATATGCACTAAGGGTTTGGCAAGAGTATCCCATATTCTAAATAGTGTTGTAGAGTGATTTATTCACTAAAATTTGAGGCCATTACATGTATTTAGTAATCAAAGATTTGAAAATTGAGAGTTCAAGCTACAATTACAAACCAAGATCATGTACATGGGGAATTTCATTTAAATGTAATTCATGCATGCTCTTTACTAATTCTTTCATATGGCCAAAAGAAGTACAAGGGAAGAGGTGGTTCAAACATACAAGGTACAAGAGTTCATTCCATTACAATAGCCTCATTTCATATTAAACTTGCCATGAAAGAAAAATAGAACATAAAATAAAATGAAATAATAGACTGACATGACTAACACTAACAAAAGCAAATGCACATAAAAACTACATTACAGGTCGGTTGTGCCCCTCCAAGCTTGAAATCTACAGTGTCCTCACTACATCAATCAAACTCATGGAGGTAACAACCAGAAACTTGTCATGGATAAAATCAAAAAGTGGGTTCAGAGCCCTCACGATCTTGTGGAAAGAATTGGCTGACAAAATCATCATCAGGAATGTCCATTGGTGTGGGATATGGGCAAACTCAGGCTGCTAAGGTGGCAGTGGCTGATACAGCTGCGGGATGGAGTAGTGTCCCTGTGAAATGTGCCATGAATCCATGCAGTGGGCCATGTCATGCATCACAGTACACTACGTACCCAACTGATTCAGGCAGCCATCAATGTGATCAAAATGCTACTGCACATAGTCGTATAGATGCCTGACATCATACATCACCCAGGAGTACTCCATATGTGTACTGGTGGAGGGAGGTGGTGGAGTAACAGGGGGTGCCTCAGTATCATCAGTAACTCTAGCTGCATCTACTTCTTCCTCAGTGTTGAATATGACCTTCAAGTTGTCTTTGTTCTCTAATGTGATACGCTCAGGATCTGGAATGTCAATGTACTGATCATCATCAAAGAAATGCTGAAGATTGGTGTCATTGTTGGCAACTCTTGAGATCAACCCTATAGAAAGAAGGTACTAAATGTCTACCAAGTTTCTACTTGGTGCAACCTCAAGACCTGTCAGATCAATATCTAGCTTCTGTGTTATCAGAGTAATCAAACCACCACACATTATGTCACCAACGTCCCTCTTCTTCACTTTCCTAATGTCTAGAAAACATGTAAGAATATAGTAAGAAACATTAATCTGATAATCATACATCATTACCCACTAAAAGAAAAGATCTTGCTTTCCAACAACCCCTTGGGTTTCTTTTTTAGAAAACACTTTGGTACTAAGAAGGCGTTGCATGTACCGGAAAATAGGGTTGTAGATAGCAGACACTCTGGCTTGCTTAGCTTCATGGTGTTCCTCATCTGATATCTCAAACCAAAACTCGTCATTGTGAAAAATAGGCATGTAACTAATTTCCCTGTCATAGTGGCACTCCAACAACTCACAAAAACACCTAAAGGTAAGCTTAAAACCACGACCCAAAAGTTGGAAATGAATAATACCATAATGTTCCAACTTCTTTTGTGGGTCTTTCTCTGTAGTGAGCGTCATCAAGAATTCATAAACCAAGTGGGGGTAAGTATTTGATATTGTGCAGAAAATGTATCTTAGCCCCAAATCTTATAGGCACATGAAGACTTCATCCTTGAAGCTGAGAATTGTGAGAGTTTGCTCACAGGAAAAACATGTAGGCAGAACCCTCCTTGCAATAAGAAATTGGTATGTCGGGTCTTCCTCAGGAGTGACCCAAAATTGTGTTGTAGAGATGTATGTCGGTGCTTGGGAGGAGCTGGCACCATGCTTGCAGTTGGAGGTTTGCTTAACAGGTGCCATTTTGCTGCTTACGGGCTGAGACACATTGTGTGCTGATAGGGACACAACGTGTGCGGATGCAAAACTTTGACTGAATCAGCAAAACACACAATGTGTGTGGAAGGGAACACAACGTGTTCTTGGAGAATTTCCACAGTCTATAGATGGAGCCAGTGGCTTTTAGGGAAGATGAAGAAGGAGATCTAGTGATGACGGTGAGAAGCTTGCTTGGCGTCGATGAAGGGGTTTGGATGCGTGAGCAAATAGGAACATGGTTGGCCACACGACGGCAGAATGTTGAGAACACATAGTTGGATAACATGATATAAGAGAAAAGGAACACGTCATGAACAATGGAGGATGGTGACTGACTTGAGCTTGAAGAAGACACACCCAATGACACGACGATGGTGCTGCAAGGTGTGCTAGGGCACACGATGGCTAGGGAGCAAGTGAGAAAGGGCGCTAGGGCACACTGCTGCTCTTGAGATCTCACATGGCTCAACAGAGAAGTGTGAGTGAGAGGGGCGACTATGTGCTAGGTTAAAAAACCATATATTCAAAAAAAGACACAGCGTGTCATTTGTAAGACACATCTTGTTTCTCACCAGAACTCCCTTTTTGTGTTATAAGACACGTCGTGATTGAAGAAGTACACGACCTGTCCCAATCTCGAAATTCAAAATTTGCCCTTTTCACTGATAACTACATGGTGTGTTGTCGTGTTCTCTTTCCAGATTACTTATGCTTCCCTTTTCTACTGTGGTACACATAGTGTCTAAATGAGGACACTACTTGTTCTTTTCCAGGTCGGGTAATACTTTGTATCTGCTAGACAGTGACATGGTGTGTCTTTTTCTAACACATCGTGTAACTGGATATATTACTCGACTGCTGTGTTTCTCGATGTAGTGAAACACCATGTCAAATAAAGACACATCGTGTCTACTGTAGTTTATGCGGAAAACAACTTCTCTTCAACACAAAATTAATGATAGATATGGAAATAGAATTGTCTAAGTTATTACATTCATCCATGACAAGCTTATTTACAAAACTAAAGAGTGTTCTTGACTCAAATAACTGAAAATAAATCTATCCTAATGTGGGTTCAACCTCCATGAGGTCCTCCATTTAGAGTCTAGAGTGAGACTCTTAAATCTGTCCATCATGCATCTTGGAGGGAGCAAGGGGCTCCCTTGTCAACTTCATCTCCAGAGGTATATAGCTTGCAATGTTGCCCATTTACTTTGAAATCTCCCTATTTGCCTTGTAGCTCAACAACTCCATATGGGAATATCTTCAACATCAGAAAAGGACATAACCACTTGGACTTTAGTTTTCCAGGGAATAGCTTGTGTCTAGAGTTAAACAACAACACTATGTCTACATTGAAGTATTTTATCTGGATTCTTTTGTCGTGCCAAACCTTTGTTCTTTCTTTGTAGAGCCTTGCATTTTCGTACGCATCTAGCCATAGTTCTTCTAGTTCTTGCAGCTGCAATAGATGCTTTTCACTAGCCTTCTTCTAGTTCTTGCAGCTGCAATAGATGCTTTTCACTAGCCTTCTTCATGTCAAAGTTTAAGAATGTGATAACCCATAGAGCACAGTGTTCTAGCTCCAACGAAAGATGACAATATTTACCATATATTATCTTAAATGGAGTTGTGCCTATGATGGTTTTATAAGCTATTCGACATGACCATAATGCATCATCTATCTTCAATGCCCAATCCTTTCTTGAGCTAGACACTATCTTTTGTAGAATACTTTTCAGCTGTCGATTGGAGACCTCTACTAGCCCAAAAGTTTGAGGATGATAGGGCGTAGAGACTTTATGAGTGACTCCATACTTAGATAGAAGATTATTGAATTGCTTCTCAACAAAATGCATGCCTCCATCAGAAATTACATCTCTAGGAACTCCAAACTGAGGGAAAATGATTTTCTAAAATAGCTTGACTATAGGTTTTGCATCCAGTGCTTGGGTTGGGATGGCCTCAACCCATTTAGAGACATACTCACAAGAAACTAAGATATATTAATAGCTACAAGAAGCTGGGAATGGTCCCATATAATCAACTACCCACACATCAAATACCTCAATCTCCAAGATAGAGTTAAGAGGCATGTCATTGTGCCTAGATATTCTGCCAGTCCTTTGGCATTTATCACAAGCTTTGATAAATAAATTGACATCTTTGAACAATGTTGACCAATAGAAACTGGCCTGGAGAATCTTTGCTGCAATCTTCTCTCCTCCAAAGAGACCTATGTAAGGAGAGGCATGACATTCAGAAATGATAGTGGCAATCTCTTCTTTAGCAACACACCTCTGAATGAGTCCATCACTCCCATGTTTGAACAACAAGGGATCGTCCCAATAGTAGAACTTTACATCATGGAAAAACTTCTTCTTCTGTTGGTATCTCAAATCCAGTGGCATCTATCATGTAGCAAGAAAATTCACAATGTCTACAAACCATGGTTCTTGTGTGGATGATTATGCATAAATCTTCTCAATAGGCAAATGGTCCTCAATAGTCAATACATCTCTAGCATCTGTAATCAACCTAGAAAGATGATCAAGAACATTGTTCTTTGTCCCCATCTTATCCTAGATTTCAAGATCAAACTCTTGTAGAAGAAATATCCAGTGGATGAGACGAGGCTTGGCATCCTTCTTGTTAAGAAAATACTTAATGGAAGCGTGATCTATATACACGATTACCTTAGATCCTACCAAGTATTGTCTGAATTTGTCAAAGGAATACACTATAGCAAGCATCTCCTTCTCAGTGGTTGTATAATTGATTTATGCCTCATCTAAAGTTTTTCTTGCATAATATATGGCATGAAGCTTCTTATCTTTCCTCTGTCCCAGAACTGCTCCTACTGCATAGTCACTCACATCACACATTAATTCAAAAGGAGCATTCCAATCTAGTGGTTGGATGACTGGGGCTGAGACAAGAGCTTCCTTGAGCTTGTTGAAAGTTGTACGTCAGTCATCATTAAATATGAATTCAACATCCTTTGCAAGTAAAGAACATAATGGTTTTACAATCTTAGAGAAGTCTTTAATGAATCTTCTATAGAACCCTGCATGTCTAAGGAAGCTACAAATATCCTTGACTGAAGAAGGAGTAGACATCTTCTCAATAGCATTCACCTTAGCCCTGTCAACTTCAATACCCTTATTAGATACAACATGACCAAGTACTACACCGGATAGTACCATGAAATGACATTTCTCCCAGTTTAGTACTAGTTTAACCTTTTTGCAATGGGCTAAGACTAATGACAAATTGTATAAACATTGATCAAATGAATCTCCATAAATGCTAAAATCATCCATGAAAATTTCCATTATGTTTTCAATAAAATCAGAGAATATATCCATCATGCATCGTTGAAACGTCACAGGAGCATTGCAAAGACCAAAGGGCATGGGACGGTAAGCATAAGTTCCATAGATGCATGTAAAAGTTGTTTTCTTTTGGTTGAGAGGATAGATAGGAATCTGGGAAAACCCAAAATACCCGTCCAAGTAACAAAAATAAGAATGTTTTGCAAGATGTTCAAGCATCAAGTCAATAAAAGGCAACAAAAAATGATCCTTGCGAGTCACTTTGTTTAAACACTGGTAATCAATACACATACGCCAACCTGTGACTATATGTGTTTGTATCAACTCATCATTATCTCCCTTAATGAAAATTGCACCCCCCTTGTTAGGTACCACATGAATGACACTAACCCAAGGGCTGTCACTTATACAATAAATAATACCGGCATCAACCAACTTAAACATTTCCTTTTTAACCACTTCAATCATGTTTTGATTTAAACGTCTAGGTGGTTCAATAGTGGGTTTAGCATCATCCTCCATGTTTATTCTATGCATGATGAATGCCTTTTAAATCATCAATAGTGTAACCAATGACATCTTTATACAAACACAATTCGGCAAGTAGTTTATTTTCTTATTCATTAGTTAACTCATCATTGATTATGATAGGAGAAGTAGAATTGGAATCAAGAAATGCATACCTTAGCCCTGGTGGAAGGGATTTGCATTCTACCTTTCTCCCAGCAGTGTTTTCCTTAGCTTTGTCATCAACAAGTGAAGTGTCTTCATTAGTAGCATCTTCTTGAGCAATAGAAAGTACTCTAGAATTTTTAGGGTCATTATTTGTACCCTCATCATCATCATCACAGTAGTTCAGTATCAAATTAGCAACATCATGATCTTATTCCACTACATAATCAATAGTGTCTAAAACACAATTCTTCTACTGTTGAAAGTGCCTTCATGGCATCATATATAGAAAACTCCATGGCTTCTTCACCAACTCAAAGTGTAAGTTTGCCTTCTCAGACATCAAAAAGGCATCCGACGGTTCTAAAAAAAGTCCTCCCAAAGAGAATGAGATTGGAAGGAGTTTCTACCATGTCTAACACAAAAAAATCACAAGGAATGTAGAATTTACCAATTTGCACTAACACATCCTCCACAATACCTTTGGGATATTTGAATGAATGATTGACTAGTTCAATGGCAATCTTTGTAGGTTTCAGATCTCTAAGATCTAGCTCCTATCACAAAGTAGGTGGAATAAGACTAATGCTAGCTCCAAGGTCTACAAGACCTTTGTCAAATGTGGTGTTGCTAATCTTTCATGGTAGAGTGAAGGCTCCCAAATCACTAGCTTCTCAGGAAGTCTGTTTTGAATGATAGACTGATTTTCTCAGAAAGCTTCACAGTTTCAACATGGTCCACCTTCCTCCTCTTGGTGAGGATGTCTTTTAGAAACTTAGCATATGGAGACATCTCTGTTATAACCTTGACCAGTTGAAGGTTGACATGGAGTTTGTTTAGGATATCCATGAATTTCCTAAACTTGAATCCTCCTTCTTGTTGGCAAGTCTTTATGGGAATGGTGCATTGGATTTATAAGGAGGTGGTACCTCAGTTGTACCTTTACCTTTATCACAAATAGGGGTGTTGAGCTTCTCTTCATCAGCTATCTCAACACTCTTCTCCTTGGGTGGAGAAGGTCTTTGGATTTCATCTCCACCCGTCAAGGTGATAACATTCTCTTGTTGTCTTGGATTCACCTCTGGTTGGCTTGGAAGAGAACCAGATTGTGTGTTCTTTTGTTGTACTAAAGCCTGTTGGGAAATTTGATTCTCCAACATCCTTGTATGAGTAGAAATGCCATCCACTTTTGCGAAGAGTTGGGCAATTGCATCTTTTAAAAGCTTGTCATTGCCCCTGAACTCTTCATTTTGTTGTGCTTGAGTGGAAATAAATTTCTTCATCATGTGCTCCAAGGAAGAAATTTGGGGTTGTTGTTGCTGTTGGTAACCACTATTTTTGTTGAAACCCGGTGGGTTCCCATTGTTTTGCTGGTTGAAATGTTTTTGCTGTTGCGATTGCTGTTGTCCTTGTTGAAAGTTCTGAGCATTTCTTGTGTTCCGGTAAGAGAAATTAGGATGATCTCTCCATCTCGGATTGTAGGTGTTGGAATAGGGATTGTATTGCTTGTTTCCCTATATTCCAATGACATTCACTTGCTCTTGGTTGTCTTGATTCACATTAGGAGCAAAACATGAAGAAGAAGTATGTCTAGCAAATCCGCAAGCTTCACATATTACCTCAGCTGATTGAATCTACATGGCTGTCATCTTCTCATACTTTTATGTAAGGACATCAAGCTTGGCTACAATTAAATCAACTGCATCAACACTGTGCTTCGCTCCTTGCTTTTCAGTTGAAGAACCTGGTGTAGAAGATGACTGTGCTTTTCTATCCGACCCCCATTGGCAGTGGTTGAGCACTATATCTTCAATGATATCATAAGCCTCCCTGTAAGACTTATTCATCAAAGCTCCATTATCTGCAGCATCTAATGTCATACGAGTATTGTAGAATAGTTCATTGTAAAATGTTTGAAGTAGCAACCAATTTGTCAATCCATGGTGAGGGCATAGGCATTGTAGGTCTTTGAACCTCTCCCATGTTTCATAGAGAGTCTCTCCATCCAACTAAGAAAAGTTTGTAAGCTAATTTCTCAGTTGAGTTTTCTTTCTTGGCGGGAAATATTTTGCAAGGAAAGCATTCTGCAGTTGGTCCCAACTTTTGATTGACTTCTTAGGAAGAGATAAAAGCCACACCTTGGCTCTATCTCTCAAGGTGAAAGGAAAAATAGTAATTTTGTCGGTGGATACACCATTGATTTTGAAAGTGTTCATATACTCCAAGAATTCAGCTACATGAAGATTTGGATCTTCATTAACCGTGCCTCCAAAACGATTTTGCTGGATCATTTGCATCATTGAAGGAGCAATAGAGAAATTGTTTGCTTACATTGTAGGTAGGTCAATGGCTCCACAAATGTTTGTGGCAACCGGCATGGAAAAATCCTTCAAAGGACAATTGTCCTCCATGGTTGGATCTTCTTGTGCGGCTTCTTTTAAAGGATGAAGAAGAAGGTGATGGTGATGATGGAACACCTCTACCAGTGGTTTCTCTACTCTTCTTGCTCTTCTTAAGCTTCAAAGAGTGTGTACAATTTTAGGATCTAGAAACGCAGATGGTTGAAGACCCCTTTCTGAGCAATGCATACAACCTTAAAAACACCAAGAAATATTGAGAACACAACTAAAAGGTATATGGAAAATTGAAAATGGAAATGGTGATCTAGTCTCGAATATTAGTTAGCACTTTTTACTCTAATTAGATTAATCGTAGCTCCCCGACAACGATGCCAGTTAGTTGTTGGTTGTTACACTAATGAGTTTCAATCATAAGATGATCTTTTACTCAACTAGCCAATTCTCGCAAGTATACAAGAGTAGTTGTAGTCAAGATCGAACACAAGGAGCTTTAGCAATCAATTAAACACAATTGTGCTAAGGTTCAACAATCTAGGTCTTTTAAAAGAGTGATTTGGTTGATCAAGCTAAAATTTTAGAACTAAGCAAACAATAAACCGATTACTAAAAGAGGGTTGATTTCAGATATGGAAGGATCTTGGACTTAGGATTTCACCAACATATCATATCATAAAATAGGAGCATGAAATTTAAACATACTAAGCACTTCTTTTAAAGGAAGTTGTATGTTGCACTTCACCTCTTAGTACAAGTACAATGATCCTAACTCAATACAACATTCTGATGTATGAATTTCATTTTTGATCACAAACCTACTCCTCAACTCCATAATTTCTACTCTCGTGGTAAAGGAGGAGTTTCCAAGAGAGTACCTCCTTACTCTCCTACTTATCTTCTCAGATCAAGAAAGAAAGCATAAAATATGCACACATAGTGGCCAACCATTCATGTAAGAAGCAAGAAACCAGTACTCAACAGGTAGAAAAACAAGCAACTTAGCATTTAGTACGAAATTATCATGTTATATACATGATATGACATGGGAGATACTCTCCCATGCCCAAGAAAAAGAGTCTACTCATCCATGATGATGTACAACAGAAAATATGTAGAAATTTTAGAGTTTAACATGATTTAGAGTAGGAAAAGCTAAGAGAACCAAAAGTATAACTCAAGAAGAGTAGAATTCTAGCTTGGGGACGAAATTACACTCCTACAACTACTCCAAACTAGACAAACTTCCCTCCTAAGAAGCTTGGTGGAGAGAAGAATCTCTGATGCACCTTCAAAGAAGAAAATGGAGAAGAAGAGAAGAAGAATGGAGGTTCTTTGGCAAGAAACCACCCTCTTCCACCCAAAATTGCCCTCCTTTGCTCTAGACCTAATCTTGGATGAAAGAATTTCAAATTATGACCCTTGACAACCGCTCCCTCTGTTGGTTTTGTCTTTAAAAATGAGAGAAGTCATATTTCAAATTTGCTAAAACTGGTAGAGACACGACATGTCTTCCTTGGGACACATCGTGTCATGGTCTTCGACAGTTTCTCTAAGTGTAAGGCACACGATGTGTCTGAATTAAAATACGCAGTGTGCGTTACCAAAAACATAAGAATTGACTCTGAATTCCTAGGTACACATCGTGTACTTTGTGAACACACAGTGTATTTTTTTTCTTTTTAGCAAGAAGCATGGCCAACTGGAGTCGTGCACACTGTCTTAATTCAGACACGCCGTGTGCGATGCTATTTCGACATAAATTGAGCTATGAATGTCTACAAGGCGTGGAGAAGCCCCAATGATGTCGTAGTTGAGTTGGGCTATCTCCAATTTGTTACTTTTCAAGCATATCTGCGATATACATCAAGCGATAAGAAAAATAACAAAATGGTGGCAACAATAATATGAATAGAGGCTAAATGAAAACAAAAAGAACTAAATTTGTGTGTGAAATCATATAAAAAGTTGATGTGGAAAACACACAACAACGCACATGCCCAAAACAATGACAATCAAGTGGAGGAAATTGAACCCATTCACAACATTTGGAAAAAAGGCTATTGCAATCACAACCAAAGTGTAAATCATCCAAGATTACATTATGAAAATCCAACAAGTGTAGAAAATTCTTCCTAGTTGAGGTTAGGACATACGAACAACCAAGATCAGATTCCCCCTAGGTTTGAGAACAATCAACATTAGAACTTTAGGAATTAGGCAAAATCCTGAAGAAATTTCCAAAATAGGAGTACTAGTTCCAAAACCCCAATCAGGTCCCACAACAAGAACTACAAGGTCCACAAGAGAATTCATCCCCATTTGACTATGAAATATTATTAGACATACAACAGATTATGCAATCCAAAATGGCATTGATTTCCAATCATCAAGCTCATCAGATGTCCATTGAGTCTAATCTTGATCAACTCACAACCATGTTACACCACTCTATAGGTTAATTTTCTAAACTATCAAAGAACAATACTAAGTACCCAAAGTAGCTAAAATCATTACTACCCATTTTGAGAATGTTTATGAAAAGTAAGTGGTCATACCTATTGAGACAACCCCAGACTCTTTGTTGATGACAATTTCATGATAGTATGAGATAAAGTTACAAAAACTTCCTGTGCGTACAATAATAGAGATAGATGAGGATAGTGGGAAATAACTAGCACACATTGGAAAGGCAGATGATATTTGGAAGAAAAATGCAAAGAGAGTTGATCTAGAGTTTCCAATATACAATACATGACTCCCTACTAGAACCATTTGAAGTAGACATATCTGGATGCTCATTTCATGAAGTTCAAGGGAGCTATGAAAAGCTTCATGTTGATATTCCATTATAAATGCACTTTCTAGAAGTCCTTCTTGGTACTAGTACTAAAAGACTCTTCTCACTGCAAAAATACACTATTAAAGAGTATAGAACTACAACATTGACTAGGACACCCTCAAATATCACCATAAACAAGATGCAAAAGAAGCATAAGGATATGTGTTCATTCGCGATTGCTTGTTATATAGGAGATAGTGCCTACAATAAGGGGCTAGCACATTTTGGTTATAATATCACCATCATGCCATACATTTATGCAAGTGATTGGAATTCAATGATCTTTTACCTACAACCGTGATGATTAAACTAGCATATCTTCAATGACCAAAGCCATTTGGATTATTGAAGACATTCCACACAAGATAGCAATAGATTCATGTGTTTGTCATTTGTTGTTATGAACATCAAGGAGGATCTTAGATATCCTCTAATATTCTACCATCCCTTTTTAGATACTATGTGTGTCCTCATTGAAGTGGAGGTAGGTACACTACTTTTGAAGTAAGGGAAGGACACACTGGAATTATGATAGTTTGAAGGGCCCCAATTTTCATTAAGAGGTATTTTTCTTGATTGTGTCTGAAACATGTCCCAGCACAAACATGTTATTCTCATGTTTTATGACCCTTTATAGATATTCTTGATGACCCAAAAGCCTCAGAGCTAGGATATGCATAGGAGGAACAATGTTCATTCAACCTTGATGGATATGAGGAGTATTTAAACATTGTTTTCAAAGAGATGAAATTTATATCTACTTTTGAAGAGGAAGAACTAGAACACAAATTTCTCTAGATGAAACCTCTCCCTAAAGGGTTGAAATATGCCTTCCTAGATGAGTAATAGGTCTAACCCATCATCATAAATTCATCTTGCTCATCTGACTGTTGGACTTCCCTAGGGATCGATTTACTTGAAGCTATTATTGAGGAAGAAGTGTTGATGAACCCCTTAGAACATTAAAGTCACCAACCTAGGTATACAAATGGGTAGAGTATCCTAATTTTGTCATTAGGATTCGACATACATTAATAATTGCATATATTAATATAGAGTAAATTATTATCCTAGACCCTAAAATTGGTAGTTTCACAATCACATTCTCTAATTTCCATTTAAAAATATAGAAGCATATGTAGAAGTGACGTCACATAAATAATTATTCAATTTTTTTTAGGTATATGTGTGTACTTGTGCAATGATATTTGGTAGGACATCACTTTGACCCCTATGTATGTGTAGAGTGCCCTAGATTATCTTCTTAGTTGGGACACTCATAAACAAATATAAATATGGAAAGTAGAATTAATAAATCCATAATTCCTAACAATGTTTGAATTTATGTCAATATTGTCACATATGACACACTTCCATTTTGAATATTGATGAAAAAGATATTGACAATATGAAAAAAAACTGATTAGTATATTCCCTTTATAATTGTGTAGTTACAACTTTGAGAAAATGAAAAGTATTTAAAGAAGCTTTGACACTTGAAATAAATTCAATACTAGATTCACTTGAGTAGAAAAATTGGGGAAAGGAAAAAAAATTACAATAGGATGAGACATATTTAATATTATGTTGAATTAGGCTAAAAATGATGAACTCAATATTTTGTGAACTTGTAATATCCATGTACAAATAAATATATAACTAGTACAACATAGATATCATAGAGAGATTAAATCCTATCTTAGTTGAAATTGAAAATTAAAGTATATAGGAACTTCTTGATCTAATAAATCATTGCACAAATATATGTGGAAAAAAAATTGATCAAGTATAATATATAGTTAAGGCCTAATAAAAAAAAGTTAGAGACAAAAAGTGTTTATAATGCAATATTAGATACATACAAATAGGAAAATGAGGTAAAAGGGGGGAGTCAAAATTTGAATCCATTTGGGGTTTAAGTTGGTAACTAATGATTGTTGAGGAAAAAAAACTTGAACAAATATTTTATTAGACCCTCAACTATATATATATTTTGGAATAATATAGTAAAGAGAAGCTACAAAAAATATATATATAAATTATGACACAAAATAAAGATCACTCAAACATTAATGATAAGTATATTGGATCAAAGTTGATGAAGTACTGATAAATATGGCTTGACCAATAAGCTTGTGGTGTAATTCAAACTTTTGATAATGATTGTCAAGAAGCACAAATTGAACATGTAATCTCTCATATTAGGATATGATATTAGAAGACTCATGGACTAGTAATCATTAAGAACAAAATCCAATAATAGATATACTTTTACAGTTAGCATTTGCACCTAAATTAGTTCAGATTTTCAAAGATAGAATAATAATTGATCTGGTTGGTCACCCTGGCTAAGGCATAGGCCAGTCAAAGGAAGATTAGAGTTGTGTGCATTACCAAGGTTGACATTTGTGCAAATAAGAGTGGTATTATAGGAAATTTGGAATTAGACGGAATTAGTTGTCAAGAAAGATAAGATTTCGGGGATGAAATCCCTTTTAAGGGTGGTAGAGTTGTAACATACTAAATTTTGGGACTAAATTAAAATTTTTGAACTATGATTTGTAATCCTTAAAAAAATTGAATTTCCTTCTACTAAATGACACTCGCATTTGTCTCCCATTGGAAATATCTTGAAACTCCAGCTCTAGAATACAATTTATCCTCATTTGACATAGTCATCCCTCTTGGGACCCACAAGTGAATAATTGAATTCCAATATAATTTCTTGGCTTTGGAATCATATAGAATAGTACTAATAATTTTAGTATTTATTTGTAGAGTAAATAATTCCTTTTACTACTTTTGACTAATAAACTAGAAAAGTAAATACTTTTAGTGACCAATTGCTATTAAACCATCATTCAATATTACATTAGAAATAGAGTAATGAATTAGGAGAAATGAATAGTGGTAGTAACACCATTGCATAAGGAAATTTACTAGTATTTATTTGCAATCTAATTAAGGGACTTGTTTGGGGCCCATTTAGAACAGGTCTTTTTCCCTAACCGCACACCCACGCGTATGGGATGCGGCTGTTATCGCTGCAACACAGAACCAGCAGGGAAACGCCCGATGTCCTCACCTCTTGCCTCTCCATGACCTCACTTTCTCTCCCTCTCCCTCACCGTCTAGCATTGTACCATAATTAGTGATCAACCGTTGCAAGGCAGGGAGACTGTGACGATGGGGCGTTGCAGACGACGATCAAGAAGAAAACAACCAGTCGTTCCATGTGCAGTGCCAACCATCCCCTGTGTCAGCTTCCCTGGACACGCACCCTAGGGTCGGCGCCTCTATAAAACTATACACATCCACTAGCTACACAGCAAACCACAGCAGCTGCTAATCACCACCTCCTCCCTGACTACATGCAACTCTAGAAATAATCTGGTCCTTAATCTGCCGCTGAGAATCCTAGTCGCCCTGCATCCTATGTCTGTAGCCATCACCAAATCCTTCCTCCCTCCATGATTCCATGCTCACATATCTGCAGGCCATCAACCTACTCAAGCCCAACTTGCAGCACAAACGGACCTCGACGCCAGCGTCCTGTGTTGGATCTTACCAGCAACCATGACACACCTGCACCACCACCATCATGCCACGACAACTGTCCAAGATCTTCCAGTATCTGCCCTATACTCCTTCAACCACCACGACGTTGTACAGATCCTAAAAGTACCTCTCAACACCGCCCTTTGTCTCTCATCTTTAGATCCTGGACATTCCCCTGCCCTGCGATCTGCCTGGTCTAATACGTCAGGTTGGATCACCACTGCTGCCTAGGTCTTTGCCTCCACCATTGAGTGCCTGAAACCTGTTGCCTCACGACATCCTGCCACCACCCTAGTGCCACCGATCTGCCTCTTCATCACCTCAACGCCCTTGATGACATCACCTCAACCTACAACTCGTTGGGTTTATGAACATCTCCTATGATGGTCATCCTAGTCACCTGCAGACACAACTGCATTGCCACCGTGCTCCATCCAACCTACAGATCCCAGTCTCCTCCCCTCCTTCACCCTTCGAACTGATGCTTCACCCCTCTATCCATCCATCAACTCCTGCCACAGCACGATGGTCAATGCCACCAGACACCGTCGTCCAACCTTCGACACTCGACTTGACCCCCTTCCGCTTCCTCATCTTGGACCATCACTGCGAGACCTACAACTAACCCCTCCAAGAATCACCAACTCCTGAGGAAGGAGTGCATCCCCTCCAGTTCACATGCCACAATATAGAGTCCAGACTACTCCACACCTCCACCAAGGTTGAGTCTAATGTCTTCTGACACATCTAATCATGGGCATCAATCTTTCTCTGACCATGGTCATCAAAGGACTCACACGATGAAGGTTCATTCCTAGATCTAGGAGACACCATGAACAAATTTCATGTGGCCATTGCTCTCTGCACCAAAGCCTGTCTAATAGTTCTACTGTTGTTTATGGAGTGCCTCAGATCATGGTACCTACACATGGAGCATCTACTAATTAATCAATTAGAATCTTATCACAAGGTCTGGTATGAAGAATCATCAATGAAGATCATCGCTACCTCAACCATGCGTAGGTTAGTACTTCATTGCATTCAGTTCGTGTTAAGAAGAAGTATAAATGTGATATACTGGATGTAAACTTGAAAGTATAAACAATAATCCATCTATATAGCTACGTATGAAACCAATATATATATATATATATATATATATATATATATATATATATATAGGTACACTACTAAATACTACTAAAAAGTGAATCTACAAGATGATACAAACTCTTGGATGGTAACTAGGATATAATAGGCAATGATGCATTAGAACCCTAGAATATGTAGAGAAGATATCTATTTCAAAAAGTACGTGGATCTAAAACAAGCCTATTTCTATCAATATGAAAGTTAAGCAAGAAATTATAGAATAGAAACCTATTTTATTATGGGTAATCGGAAGAAATAAAATAGGTGATGAAAGTTATGTTAGACTATATCCAATGTTCCTATATTAGTATATTAATGCTTCATGTTTTGATAAACCTAAATAGTGGAGACCTAGGTAGGACCGTATAACTAGTATGCATCAAACTTACCCTAAATATTCCTTAGTAAAGGGTTATTGGTAAATAAACATAATTAATCTTAGTGAATAAATAGAGTTATTCTATATAAGAGAGAGAGAGAGAGAGAGTAACATTATCTAATTCAGAGGAAAAGTGATAAAGCAATTGAGTATGTATTATTGATTATATATAAGACCTAATTATGATTAAGGATCATGGAAGAGACACATAATAATAATTACTCTAACTAGGAAAGAAAACACAATAATAGAAAAGATTGAACAAGTATTTGGTTCCATGCCAAATGATAACAAAATTGTACAACACTTTGTAGATCTCTTACTCTTGGATCCATTTTTGGTGATTATTCAACCTATGAAGACTTGAATAAATTAAGGCACTAAATCTTCTATTTTATTGTTGAACTATTTTCCCTCTTGATGGACACACATATATCTTGATTCATGGTGAATTCCATATAATTTTGAAGCCTTTATTTATTCTTGAAAGTTCACCACTCTCATTTTGCAATTGATGAAATCTTGTTGATAATAATTTTGGCACTAGGCTTGATCTATTGAAGTTTTGACTCCCTATGGACATTGGTCCCTTGGGATTTGGCCCTATAGAGCTTTGGCTCACTTGAGTGGGCCAAGTACCCCACAACCCTGCACAGTGGATAGGGATTAGTTGTCCCCCAGTTAACTGGAATAGCTAATAAGGCACTAGTGTCGTTCTCTCCTAAAGTGTGAGAACACAAGGCACTTAGCCCTAGAAAAGATATGATAGGAAGGTGCCAAAACTTGCCAAATAGAATATTTTGAAATTGATATACCTTGTGAATAGCTTGGATAAATTTTGCATACTTGATTTATTAAATCTTGCTTAATGATATTCTTGTGAAAGATTTGATATCTTGAAGTTGATATTGGAATTTCTTTTTGGTAGCCTTTAGTGCACCAAGTAGTCCTTTCTTTACTTTTATTATACATGTAAACCTATTTCGTACATAGTTCAATTATTTGGATTTAGTACCAGCTTTTCTGACCTTATTTTTTTCCCTTCAACGTGGTCCATGTGTGGTTTTGTTCCCTCTGGGAACTCATGGGTAGGTGATATATGGAAGAACTTGAAGAGACATGTACTGGGTAGTCCTCCGTTGAAGACTAGAGAAGCATGAATTTCATTTTTTTAAACTTGTAATCATATTTGTAAGCTTCCGTGACTCTGATGTACAAGCATGATTGTAATAAAGATTGTTTATGATTGTGATATTATTTTGTAAATATTTGATCGTAAAGATCGAGTCTTTACATATATGTGTTTTGGATTATCCATTCAGTCTTTGTAATTCCCCAAACAATTTTCAATGTTGCACGGTAGTGATGGTTGTAGGTTTGATGGAGACTGTCATGGTGGTATTCATGGATAAATACTTTATCTATGGATATTTATTTTATTCATTTTTACACAATATTTCACTCATATTATCTATATGTGAAGTGCCACTCCTGGTGATGAATGGGAGAAATATCACTTCATGGTGAAGGAGGACCTTTTTTGGGACACAGGGTGAGCAACAAAGGAATTGAGGTGTACAAGGTGATAATTGAAGTCATAGCAAAGTTAGCACCCACATTTACTATCAAAGAGGAGGTTGAGTTCATGTTTAATTCATCTTTCTGGGAAAGCTTCAATAATCTAAAATCCACTTTCATTTCTACACTCATCATCTAGGCACCAAACTGTTCTGAACCTTTTTGAAATCATGTGTGATGTAAGCAACTACACTGTGGAAGATGTTTTGGGGAAGTGAATTGACAAGAGACACATGTGATCTTCTACACCACCAAGACAATGGATGAAGCACAACAAAATTATTCCACATCTGAGAAGGAGTTTCTCACCATAGTTTGTACTTATGTTAAGTTCCAATTTTATCTTGTAGGGTCGCAAGTACTTATTATACTAACCATGCATCCATGCACTATGTGTTGACTAAGAAGGATGAAAAGACCTGACTAATCAGGTGGATCTTGCTATGAAAGGAGTTTGATCTTAAGATCCAAAATAATGAAGACAATGACAAGTTGTGGCCAGTCATCTAATGAAGAACATATAGAGTGGAACCATTGAACATGCTAATCTTGCTACTATAGGAGTTTGATCTTAAGATCCAAAATAAAAATGACGTTCTTCTTATCAATGATTCCTTGCCATATGATCATTTGATGAAGATATCTTTCACCATCCCTTGGTTTTTCGACTATGTTAATTTATTTCTAAAGGTGTTCTACATCCTAAGTACATGGGAATTTCCTAGAAGAAATTCATGCATGACATCTAGATAAATATTGGGATGGTCCCTACCTCTTATGGATCTATGCCCATGGTCTTTATCATATAAGTGTGACAAAGGAGGAAAGCCACCTTTTCTTGTGTAGTTCCACTTGGGTCCCATGGAGGCACAGATGAGTGTAACAAAGATCACTACAAAGGTTCTCCATCATGTATTATATTGGCCTACACTACTCAAGGACACATACAACTTCATCTTATATTCTAATCAATGACAAATAATAGTAAAGATATCAAACAAGGATGATATGCCCTTAACTTGGTGGCAAGAGGTGGAAAATTTTGATGTATGGTAGTGGACTACATGTCTCCCTTTCCCACATCATGTGGTTATTCTAGAATCTTGGTAGAAATGTAATGCATCTCCAAGTGAGTGAAGGCAACCCCTATGATCTCTAGTGATTAAAAGTAGGCCATTCAATATTTTAAGGAGATCATCTTCTCTAGGTTTGGGGTGTCGTCCACTATGATATCTAATAGAGGTTCACATTTTGGAAGGAGAAGTTTGAAACATTGCCAAAGAAATATGGGGTTGACCACTCAGTAGCATCCCCATATAATCCACAAACCAACAGGCATATGGAGGTTTCAAACTAGAAAATCAAGGCTATCTTGGAGAAAGAGTTGACCACATAAAGAAAAATTGGGCTCAAAGCTAAGTGAGACATTATGGGCATACGAGATTGCACTTAAGACCCCATTGGGTAATACTCCATTCCATTTGATTATGTAAATTCTTGCAAACAAGGTCAGATGGGTGATAAATTTCTTAATCTTAACATATCCCTGGATAAAGAGAAGCAATACATTCAATTGCAAGATCTGGCCATGCTCCAATTAACTGTCTATGAGAATGCTAACTGCACAGAGCAAACAAAAATGTGGCATGATGGCCAGTTGAAGAGAGAATATATTCAAGTAGGTGACCAAGTGATTCTCTACAATTTTAGACTCTGGTTAATTCCATGGAAGTTGAGATTTCTTTGGCATATACCTTACTTAGTTAAGCACATTCACCCCAATGGAGCCTTCATATTATGTGACAAGATCAAGGAGAGCTTGTGGAAAACAACTGAATGTTAAAATGGTGCTACACCACTGAAGAACTAGAAGCAAGGGAAGCAACCCAACTCCCTTTCATAGACGCTCTTGATACATAGGTATAGAGCTATTGATGTAAAACAAGGCACTAGTCCATAGGCAAACTGATTGTTATCTTAGTTTACTCTTTTTTTTTGTAGTTCGACTGATTCAAAATTTTAATTTTTTCATTTTTATTTCACCATCATGGCATGTATTTTGTCTTTATCACAAGGAGTGGTTTGATTTTTCACTTATCATTGGATGTATGATAAAATCCAAGTGACAAAGAACTAGCAACAACCCCCCCCATATAGTGACTAAACCAACTATTCGGTCGAGTAGAGAGCCCCCATTTCAGAGTAATACCTATAGGTAGTTCAATTGATTGGATTCACCATTAATCTAATTATCTTGTATAATATCGCCCTCCTGTGTACTAAACATGAAATCCATGAAGTTAGTTGACTCATTCATTTTGGGATCATTTCAATAATATTCCCTAAACTCTTCAACATGGGGGATTCGTCTATGAGTAGGGCGACTATAGGATCAAAGGTTAAAAGATTCCCAAAGTGATTCGTTTGACCCACACAACACTACTACAAATATGAAATATTGCGTCAGTTATTTGTTCAAGGAAAACTGACATTATTATCTATAAAATCAGTTCTAAGTAGACAACCACCATAAATTGACAAGCTGAGAAAATACGTGTTGCACTTTTTTTCTCCGTCAATCAGTTCTAAAACAACTGACGTTATATATCACCCGTGAAAATAAGTTTTTGTGCAAAAAAATTTCAAGCATTTCATTTTCCTCAAAAAACTATACATCGTTAGTTTTTCTATATATAACCGACAGGATAATAGAGTGTACACGTCATCTTTCCCACGTGCAATAATTAGAGTTTCTCATCGGTTTTTCCCATGAAGTTTGACAAAAAAGATGTTTGTGAATGTGTCCCGTAAAACTTTTCCCACCCTAACTTGATGTTTCTTATCGTTTATTCTAATCATAAATGATAAAGTAGGCATCGATGGGTTGTGAGATTAGGCATCAGTATTTTCTAGACAAACTCTAAGAAAATTTGTGTTTTTTTGCCGGTTGTTCATTTTCAACCAATAACCTACACCCTAGGTCATAAAATTTGAAAACAACTAATGGGAAAGGTCTTACATAACCCCACAAGAAACCCTTATCTCTCTTTCCCCCAACCCACATTTCTCTGGATATCCACCCTCTGATGAATTCCTGGCAATTTCCCTCCTCTTCTACCTCCACAGACGCTGCTTCTCGATGCATCCACCGGTGATTACTACTTCGTCAGAGATTGCACATCCTCCAGCCACTACTCCAGCTGACAACACGATGTTTCTCCAACCATGCTCCTCACTGACGACACTACTACTTCCTCCTCCAGCCATAATCCTTCTACGATGACGCCACTACTTCCTCCTCCTCCAGTTGTGCTCCTATGATGCTAACCAGAGGTGGCCTCCTTTTTCCTATCTTGTTCTCTCCTTCCTTAGTTCTCCATCTCCCTTCCCCCTCTCCTCCTTCCTCCTCTTTCCTTAGGAGAATGGAAAGGGATATGGAGATACAAATAATGCTAATTGTTAGGAGTTATGTCAATATGGAAGATAATGATAATGTTAGATTATGTTAGTATGGAGAAATCACCTTCATGTGGATCTCATTTATGCTCTAATGATTATACTTGCATGAAAATGACTCTAAATTAACTTGAATTGACAATGTTGATGTTTATTTTGACTATCTTGATCGAATAATTTGATTCCCCATTTTTGTAGATATATTAATAATTAGATGCTCGATTCAATTGTGACGTGTCACACTAAGTCTAAATGAATTCATGTTGTATGATGTAACATGGTAATTTGTGAATAAACTATAATATGTAAACACAAATATATAAATGTAATCTATAAACCCTATATTCAAAGCCCTAATCTCTAAACTGAGTCGTTGGCCTAGAAACCCATCTGAGATTTACTCATTAGGAGTAAACCTTGGATAATCCCCTATTTCAGACTATACGTGAGCACTTCATATCATTTAGGATGTAACTATTTAATATGTGATTGATTTCAATAATGTTCTACATCATTTCCCCTTTATTCTCTGGGTACATATGTAGGTGGGTATTTTCCCATCAACATCGGACTTGGATAACTACGGGGAAATGCTGCCAAAATTTATTGAAACCAAACACACATTATAGACTTAGTAGGTAGATGAAGTGCTCAAGAATTGGATAGGTGGTACACATTCATGAACATGAATTCTACTAGAAGATTAGGGATCATTTATTCAAGCATATTTTTTTCCCTAAAATTAACTTACTAGCTATAACTTGATGAGCTACTTGTCTTCCATTTGATCATATAGAAATAGATACATCATCAATGTCTAAACCAAATCACTTCACTCTAAAGTTTCAATCTCGATGAGTTTGTAAGATTTGCATAGGAACACAGAAAACAACCTGGAAATAGGTTATATCGCCCCTGTAGGAATTTTAACAACAACCTAAAAGTTGACATTGTTGACATGATCAAAGATCAGGTCATATGCAATGGGATTGTACAAGGCTATACAGAATGCAGCTAGCATGGATAGATTTTTAGTATGAGATCAACAAATGTTGGTAGCGGTAGTTGTGTCCAAGAAGAAATGGCTGACGATATTGATGAGAACGAACTAATTCTAATAGACATGGTTGATGTGATGCTAGATAGTTGTGGGTTAAACATTACATACCCATCTCTCTTATTTAGGAATGTTGTGCAAGTTGCTGATAAACCGTTATACTTAGGTTTTACTAAGTTTACAAAGTTGAGTGATGTTTTGAGCTTTTATACTCTGAAGGCTAATAATAGATGGAGCATAAAAGCTTCACTTATCCATTGTCTTTGTTAAAAGAAATTCTCCCTAAGGCAATGAGCTTCCAATCTCAACATACAAATAGAAAATGATGTGTGTCCAATTGGAATAGAGGATAAGAAGATACTTGCATTCCCAAATGAATGTGTGCTATTTCAAAATGATTATATCAATATGAAAGAATGTCTAAAATGTGGGATGTATAGGAATAAAAGGACAACATCAAGTAAGACCAAAATTGAGTCTCCTGCCAAGGTGATTCAATATCTTCCTACAACACCCATGTTTCAACGTTTGTTTGCTAATGTTTTAGATGCACAACATTTATCTTGGCCTGTAGAGGTAAAGAAAAACAATGATGGTATGCTACGACATGCATCTAATTCCACAGTGGAAGAAGATTTATTTATTGTATCTTGAATTTGGTGAAGAAGCCAAGAATTTAAAACTTGAACTTTGTACTGATGGGATGAATACATACATAACATTAATCAGCCAACATAGTACTTGGCATGTAATGATTGTTGTATACAATGTTCCTCTGTGGTTGTGTATGAAGAATAAGTATGTCATGATGTTAATGCAATTATCGGGCCCCAAACAACCTGGCAATGATATTGATGTTTTCCTTGAACCTATGATTGATGACCTAAAGAAACTATGGGGAGAAGGTGTGATAACTTATGATGCTTTGTACTGATAGATGCTTAATTTACATGTTATGTTGTTTTGCACTATTAATGACTTTCCTACTTATGAGAATTTGTCTTGTTACAACGTTAAAGGAACCAAGGCATGTCCTATATGTGAGGAAAATATAGATTCTGTTAGACTAAAACATGGCTGTAAGACTGTATATCATGGTCATCAGAGGTTTCTGCCAAGGTGCATCCTTATCAAAAGTTGTGCAAAACATTCAATAGCTCAACTAAGGAATGGAGTTCCCCTAAACCTATGTTAGGGGAGGATGTTTATGAAAAAGTAAACAACATTGCAAATCATTTCGGTAAGATATCATGTTTTACTCCCATGGATGAAAAGTCATTATTCAAAAAGAGGTCAATATTTTGGGATCTTACATATTTGATTTCTTTGATGGTTTGATATTGTATTGATGTCATGCATGCTGAGAAAAATGTTTGTGATATAATTATTGGCACTCTCTTGAATATACCTGGTAAGACTAAAGATGGCATCAAATCCAGAATGGACCTACATGAAATGGGCATAAGGAAAGAATTAATAAAAGAAGTTACCAAAGGTCTCTACACATTATCTACCACCTGCTTGTTACACCTTGTCTACAAAGGAGAAGAGAATCTTTTGTGAGTGCTTGTATAATGTTAAGGTACCATGGATATACTCTATCAATATCTGTAGATTGGTATCAATGAAGGATCTAAAGTTGATAGGTCTTGAATCTCATGATTGTCACACTCTAATGCAACATATATTGTTTGTGGATATTCGATTTATCCTTCCTAAGAATGCAAGGTTTACAATCACTAGACTTTGTTTCTTCTTCAACACTCTATGCAGAAAAGTTATCCCTTTACATAACATTGACGATGTGGGTATTTATATCACCGAACACACCAACAAGCTCAAGAGAAGTTATCCCTGAGCCATTTCAATGTGGCTTGCTAGAGAGCATAATTGGAAATTTATTAGGTAGTTTGACTTTCAGAGTGTCAGGGGAAGATTCCATATTGGAAAGCCTCGTTCTAGATGCCCTCAGAGAATTTGGAATACTTACGGGCCATACATTCACAATCATGGACAACTCTTTCTATCAGATTCCAAAAAGAATGTATTCAATCAACTATCTAGAATAGAAAATAATGTTACATAAACTATCAAATGACTCGTGTATAAGCCAAATACCCATGTTACATCTTACAAAGGGTCTGGCATAATGGATTTTCATACTACACAAAATGTCAAGATGATAAAAGTGTCATCCAAAACAGTGGGGTCACCCTTCAGGCGACTTCATTGTATTTTTATAGTGCCAAGGATAAGAGTTTACGTGAAGTAAAGATGTCTTATTCTGGTGTCATTTAAGACATATTGGAAATTGATTACACAAGGTTTATAGTTCCATTATTTAGGTGTAAATGGGTTGATAATAACTAAGGATGACAAACTGGGTTTCACAATAGTGAATTTTCAGTGGACAGGCGAGAAGGATGAACCCTTCATTATGGCATCACAGGAAAAATAGGTATTCTATATTGAAAATCCTACAAAAGAAAATTGGTATGTTGTTCTTCATCGGAAAAGATAGTTCATTTCAGAGCCTATTGATGAATAAGAGTACTATGACATGTATGAAGACTCTAGTTCATTTTCTGTTGGCTTACCAAGTGTAAATATGTTGAATCTAACATTGATGACTATACATGTAAAGATCAAACAAAATGGATATTAGTTTAAGGTATAAAGCTCATATATGATTTGGCCTTTTTTGTATTATATAACATATTTATTTGTTCATATGTGATATGAATTTTTATATGTGATAATATGATTTTTTATATGTGGCGATCTAACATTTTATGTGTGATCTGACTATTTTGTGATCTAACTTTTTTCTAGTGTTTACTTTTGATTTTATGGATGGCATCTGACTAGGATCACAATGATCACGAGTGTGAGGATATTGAGCATCCTGACCAGGGTGTTGAAGGTGATGATAAACCAAAACAAAAGGGAGTTATAAGGATAACTGTGATAAACGATGTCACAAATAGGTAAGGGAGGAAGGGCGTCATTGAATTCAATGAAGCAGGCACGCCGCTTACTAAAGAGTTTGTCAGTTATTGTGGGGTCCATGGTCGAAGCAAAGTGCATGTCCTTGTTGAGGATTGGAGACAAGTGAGTATGGTCCTCAAAGGCCTCATATGAAGGGAGTTAGAGGTGAGATAAGTGCAACTTCATTTTTATAAACTTTTCCCTATTATTTCTTTTAACATTTTTAAATAATATTGAATGTTGAACCTTCTAGGGATGGTATGAAATTGATGAAAAGCTACATCACAAGTCTGTTATGCAGCTCGTGAGAAGAAGACATAGAGATTGGTAGAAAATACTCACAAGAGACTACGTCTTTGGAGACAAGAATGAACACTGGAGAAGACAAACATATGTGTTCTAGGTATTGAATTAATTACATTTTAAGGATTTTTTATAGTTACTTAACAATATCGCCTGTATGAATTAATCCGGCCCTTCATGAAGCTAAAAAAGATAGGTGTTACAAGAATGTGCACAACCATCAGTTAGGTTTAGGTGGTTATTGCAAATGTTGCCTGATGTGAGAGCTACAGTAAGAGCAAAAGCAAGGGGAAGAGCAAGGGCAAGAGTAAAAACAATGTCAAGAGCAAGGTCAACAACAAGGGAAACAACAAGGACCTTCTACTTCTACATCTTATATTGTGGAGTCTTCTAGTGCTTTTTGATGGTTGCCTTGCTTTATTGAGTGGATAGATGCAATGACAAACAAAGCTAAAGAAATCTCCATCCAAGAAATATAAGAGGTGGCTTCAAAAATGGAAAATTTCTTGGTCTCACAGTAATGACTATGTTCTTTTTTCACTATATTATAAAGTTTTATTGATTAGTCAATTTTTTATGATAATTAGTTAGAACTGGCTGCCCAAGAAAAGGAGGGCATGTTCAACCCTCAAAGCACACACAATCAATTGATGATTTCTCTAGGGATAGAAGAGCATCCTAGACGTGTTAGGAGTGTTGGATCTAGGTTTTGGATAAAAACTTTTTTAGTTCATTTGAGTATAAGTTCAAACATCTCAAGAAAGGGGAAGTGGACAAAGAGTACATATAGAGAATTGTAGATGCAGCCTTGGAGAAATATATAGCTTCTAAGGCAGCACAAGCTTCTTCAACAGTCACAAAACCTATTCATGACTCACCCACAGAGTGCATTACTATTTTAGACCTGCATGGCATGGCTGGGGTGAGATTCAATTTAAGTTAATTTATATATACATTGTGATGAAATAATACCTCAAGTGAATATTTATGTTTGTTAAATTAAATTGTGTTTCATAAAATTATAGGTGGCCACAAAATGTCGTATTTTTGTCAATGTTCCAACAAGCAACGTCGTGGTAGATGTTGAGCCTTCTATCACTGATGTGGTTCATGATATTCCCCTTCCTGCTGATCACTATTGTGTTAACATCATACATGTCTTTCCAGGAATGAGTGACATACCTATCCCATATGAGCACCTAGATGTCACCATAGTTGGAGAGGTAGAAGGTGGCTTTACTGGGTGGCCCAAACAAGTCGTTATATTTCTTCAGGTATGAAAATGTATATTGAAACTTATAAAATAATAATCAAAAGCTAATATTAGAATACTTACATGCAACCTACAATAGCTAAGTAGCTCCCTAGGGCTCTGAAGCCTCTGCCCCATAGTTTTATTCCACTTGAGTTGTTTGACTCCTTAGGCCCTAAATGCAAGACATTGACAAGACGGTTATACACTATAGACCAAACATATACCATTTTAAACAGCCTTGGGGAGGAGATCATAGGTATACAGTGGGATAATGTTATAGAGTCAACATATGCTTTTGACATATTTAAGTAGGATTGGATGAACACATCAGTGATAGAACTTTGGATACGATGAGTGTGAATACCCTATTGTACATGAAAAATTATTTAATTGTTTCCTATATATAAACTGAGTATCAGTTATATATACTTCAGTCATTCATATTATGTGTCTTGTGACTTTAGAATAGAAAATGTGGGATTTCTAATGTTATCATTGATTGGCATTGTACTTACAGACCCTAGTGGCTTCAAAAAATATGTGACTACTGAGATGCAATTTTTTTGGTGCATCCAAGATCGTGATCTTAGCTCCCTTCAATGTTAGGTAAGTTTTTGTCTTGTTGTTTATATGTTCTCACCTATGAATACAATTTGTTGTGTGATTTAATTTTTATTTTATTTACCTTCTATTCACTCAAAAATAGGCATTGTAAGTTATTTTTGATTGCTCTTAAAATGTGGACTGTGTATTTGTTTGATCATTCGGGTGAAAAACTTCCACCAAATGAAGGACACCCAATGAAATTGGTGATTCATGTGTAAGTATAGTTTCAATGCCCAACATATTTGTTAATATTTGCATCATATGACAATTTAACAATGCAACATATGTGTTAATTTAACTTATAGGGGTGTGAAAGCATTTTGTACCAGTGGAGGGAAAGTAGATAAGAAAAAGAAATCGGTAACTTGGAAGAGTGTTGATGTATATAGTTTTCTCATTCCAATTGCATAATATATGATCAACTCTACTTAATCACATTTATTAACATAATTATAAATCTACATGGCCCTATACAAGACGATGGTTGGGTATGCACATAATATGTGATGTTGTACATGCATACGATTGTCAATCATTTGGAATAGATCAAATGTAAGAGAATGTAAGTTATTCGTCTTGGATCATATTAAATTTTCTCATTTGATAATACTAAGAAGCAATTATAGTGTTGTATCCCCATTCTCTTTGCAATTTTTTTAATACTAAAGCCTATACATTGGAGCAACTGAATGACCTATGTGAATAGTAGACAGACTACTTCATCAGAAATGTGGATTTGGGTGAAAAATTTGACGGTTGATTAATAATTTTTTGGTAGTTTGAACTTTGATATTAGATTTTTGATATGTATTTGTGAGTGTGAATTGAATGTTGTATTTGTTATATAATTTTTATACATTGTGACTTAAAATATGAGATGGAAGCTGATGTTGATAAGTATTTTTGAGTGTGAATTGAATGTTAACTGCATATGTGTGTATGAATTTGGATGTGAAGCATGAGGAAGAAAATGATGTTTATTTTTGCATATATGTACGAATTTGAAGTGTGGATGAGAAGTGAAACAATTGAGTTGTGAGTTCATGCGTTTGTGTGCATTTATAGTGAAAAAATGATAGAATGTAGTTGTGACTACTTTGTTTAAATTTATCTTTTCCTTCCAGGTATGTTGACCTGTTGTTAAGTTGTGCTGCTTGTAGAGAGCTTGTTGTTCTTCAGAATTTTCATTTCTAAAGAACAACAAGCTCTAGATAGGCTTGCGGGCTGGACAACATGGTAGGTCGTTTAAAAATAACCAACAATGTTTACCTAAATTTTTCATTATTCTATCACTAAGAAAACCAACAGTAAGTTTATTCGATGTTGATTATTTTTTATTAACAAAAAGACAATGAAAGGTCAAATCAACACTCACTGGGAGCTAGGTCATCCATGTTGACCTAAGTGTTACACATTGTCCATATTTTGATAATGACTCAACCATTCCATTCATATGTATCTAATATGTTTGTCTGGGATTGATTTCAAGCATTAGGTACATGAAAATGATCAAATTCATCAAGCCCTAGCTTGATCGGAGTCCAAGTCAAAGTCATGCAAAAGCACTTTTCTAGAAAACACCTTAAATTTCTTAGAATGATTTTTGTAATCATTTGTATTGATATAATGACTTGTAACTAAGATGATAAAAAATCAAGAGCCCTTAATTCGAACCATTAGTAACTTTTATGGCATTTTCCAAAATTCATTACAAGGAGTTTTTCACTCACCAAACTCGACCGATGCCCTTTTCTTTGGAAAATTTAGGCATGGTTGAGTTGCACACTCATAGAACTTGACTGATCCCTGCATTGAGCAAAATTAATTTAATCAATCGGTCAATTTTCATCTAGGATAAACTCGAGTGATGGTTTATATTGGCTTGATCGCATAGTGCAATCAATCGAGATAACTTCATCAAAACTCGATCAAATGCACTATAGTGAATGTGCAAAAAAAAGTGATTCTATATGTTGGGGTGTTGGAAACTTGAAATTATATCCATTTTAACCCTCAAAATAGATATAAATCATTCCTTAGTGCTCCTACCCTCTATTGGACACCCCTAACTATAAATAGGACCCCTTGGAGTTCATTCCAAGTTTTCTCCTTCATGCTATTCAAGCTCCTAGATATAGTTGAGTGCATCCTATCCACTTGAGCCCCTTACCTCTCTTGTTTTCAAATCAAAATGTCTATATAAGTGAGATAGGATATGTGTGAGAGAGCTGCATTATTGTATACTTGACAAGCTCTCAAACTTCTCCTTCCCCAACCCCTTTCTTCAAGTTCAAGTTGGTGAAAGCTTCTCCAAGTGAAGGAGAAGGTGCAAGTTTCCTCAAGCTGTAAAAGCATGTGCAAAAAGCTTCTCCAAGTGAAGGAGGAGGACAAGGCTAAAGATTCGAGAGTGGAGTGGGTAAATCCTTCAAGGAAAAAGACTTGTTATAAGAAGGGGATCTCTTTGGCGAAGGTGTCTGGCTGCTTGTAAGAGTGGGTAAGACCTTGTAGAGGTAGAAGACTCTAGCTCATCCAGATAGGTAAGACCTTAGTTGTAAGGTTGATGGCTCCTTTAACCTCAAAGGGAAGCTGGGTATCCTTGTCATGGAAATGGAAGGTCAATTGTATGGCTTATAATGGAGTATATGTATACATAGGTTTCAAAATCCTAGAGCTTGACCTCTATAGGTAGTGGACTAATTATCTCCTAGTTTGGAGATTGGAACCACTCTTAACAGCTTGTTCAAGTGCTTGTTTCAATCTCTCTAATCCTTGCTATGCATGTTTAGATTTCCATTAAATTCACTATATGCAATTTTGCCTAGTTGAAGTAACTTGAAGGTCTAATGATTTTTGTGCAAGTGTTTTTAGTTGTATTCACCCCCCTATAGAGCCCTTTGATCCAACAAGTGATATCAAATCCATGGTCTTCTTTGACACATATCCCACGAGATGAGAATATGGGCGGCAACCAACATGGGTCCCTCAATCTAGAGGGAGGCTTCTCCATGAGACACCCGATCTTTGACAACACAAATTCTCTTTATTGGAAATGACAGATGCAGTCCTACCTTCATGGTATGAACTACAAAATGTGGAAGATGATGATTCTTCCCTATAAGGAGTCAGTGGGGGAGATATCCACTTGTAGTGAAGCTCTAGACAAGAAGGCACAACTGAATGCAAATGTGATAAGCATCATCTATACAACCCTCACCCCCTCCGAGTTCTACCACATCTCTTCTTAGGACTCAATCCATGATATTTGGGACAAGTTGTGCATCACCTATGAAGGTAAAAAATAGGTCAAGGAGTCCAAGATATACATGCTCAAGGGTCTCCTTGAAAACTTCAAGATGCATAAGAAGGAGAGAGTGACAAATATGTACACAAGGCTCAACACCATCATCAATGGTCTTGTTCAATTGGGCCACACCATGCATAGAGGGACAATCAACTCCAAGATCTTCAGGTTTCTCCCCAAGAGATGTGAATCCAAGGTGACCTTCATTAAAGAAGTTAGAAGCCTTGGTGACATAGCTACAGAAGAACTTATTGGCAACCTTCAAGCCCATGATCCAAGACTAGACAAGCAAGAGGAGAAGTAATAAAAGAAGATCAAATATAGCACATTCAAAGCTGAAATCGAGGCAATGATTCTCCAACAACAACTTGCTTTTCGGTCTTCTCCTCCCTCCTTAAGTGAAGATCAAGCCCTTAGTGACCATGAAGAAAACTACTCCAAGGGAAAGCACTTCAAGGCTAAGACTTCCTCCTTCTCCACTCTAAGGTGATATGAATGTGGGCAAAAGGGGCACTACAATAATGAATGCCCCAAGACTAAGAAGTCCTACCACAAGAGAAGCTCCATGAAAAGGGAGGACTACAAAAACTACAGAAAGTACAAGAAGAAAGACAAGAAGGAAAAAAGAAGCAAGGATGTAGCCCATGTGGCATGGGAAGAGTCTTCTTCAAGTGATTCAAGCTCCAATGAGGAAGAATGCCATCTTGCACTCATGTCCTCTACAAGTGAAGACATTGGTGAGGTAAGTTTACATGAGTTATCTAAGGAAACTATCATTGAAATGATTAATGTCACCCGATGTTCTTACCAAATGCAAATATAAGAAAAAGAGGTTAGGGAAGAATATAGTTGATTTGTGAGATAAAATTGATATTCTTGATCCAAATGAAAAGTTACATCTTGATAGCATATTGATTCCTTGCAAGGGCAGTTTCTCAATCTTTAGCTCCAATACAATGGAGTTGAAGCAGTGAATGTCATCTACCTTAAGAACATCAATAGTCTTAAGGAAGAAAACCAAGCCCGAGTAGATGGGCTTGCTTTACTTAGAACTGAAAATGATGATATTAAGCTTGCTTGTGATGCTATAAGGATGATGATATAATTTCTCTTAATGATCTCTTTATGCTTACAACTAAAAATGCCAAATTGCTTGCTCAAATCAATGATCTTTCTTCTAGACCTTTCTTTCCAAGTCATGAAGTTTCTAGTCTTGGTTTAGATAAAGATTCTTAGCTTACTAAATCCCTTTGTTTGGAGGCCAGATTACTTCATTCACAAGATGATTCTTCTAACTTATCTTCTGATGTCATTACTCTTAGTGATGATAATCACAAACTAAGAGCTTCCTTGCAAAAATTTCTTAAAGGGAAAAAGTCCCTCAATGAGGTACTAGATCACTCTACCAAACAAGTCAGTACTAGTGGTGTGGGATATGTAGGGGGATCTCCAAAGAGAAAGACAAAGGTCAAGGGTAAGAAAAAGAGCAAGGAACTTCTTATTTTCCATCGAGAGTCATCAGACTCTAAGAACCCTATGGCTTGTGTGCATTGCAAGAGTGATGACCATTACTCTACTTATTGTCCTTATAGAGAGAAAGGGACCAACCCAAAGATGAAATGGGTCCCCAAATTAACACTAGATCCAAAGGTTTGAATTGGACATTGGAATCTTCCTTTCTTATAGGTAAAAGGAAAATGGATTGTTGAAAGTGGCTACTCAAAGTATATGATAGGTGAAATCAGCCACATAAACTAACTCACAAAGTAGAAAGGAGGATCAATGACATTACAACAAAGGTAAAGTGATAGGTGAGGGTGATTTAGGTGATTCACTATGCATCAAGAATTTATCTTGTGGATGACCTACATCACAATTTAATTAGTGTTAGTCAATTGTGTGATAATGGCTATCTTGTTCTTTTTACCTCACTTTAATGCTTGCTTCTAGATTCCCTCTCCTACAATGTTATAAATAAGGGAACTAGAAATGATAATCTCTATATTATTGTTCTTGACTCTATTAAGCATATTTTTGGTAGATGTTTTGTTTCCAATTAGAATGATATTTCTTTGTGGCCCCGTAGGCTTGGTCATGTAAATATGCTTCAGTTAAAGAAGTTGAGCAAAAAAGAAATGGTATAGGGACTTCCTAAACTAGATTCTAAAAAGGATGAGGAATGCCAACCTTATACTCAAGGAAAGCAAACCATGTCCTCTTTCAAATACAAAGGATTCCTTAGTACCAAAATAGCTCATGAAATTCTTCACATTGATCTTTTTGGACCAATGCGTATGCAATCGCGTCGTGGATGCAAGTATTGTCTTGTGATTGTCGATGACTTTTCTCACTATACATGGACTTTCTTTCTTATGTCAAACAACAATACTATTGATATTTTCTCGAGCTTTTGCAAACAAGTTGTAAATGAAGCTTCTTACTAGATCGTTTCTATCCGCAATGACCATGGGGGAGAGTTTGAAAATGACTTGGTTGAACAATTTTTTGAGGAATCCAGGTGTGCACATAACATTTCTTTCCCTAGAATACCTCAAAAAAATAGGGTTGTAGAGACAAGCAATAGGTAACTATAGAAATGGCTAGGATGTATGATACTCTAAAGAAGTTTTGGGTCAAAGCCGTTAGTACTTCATGTTTTGTGCAAAATTGGGTTTTCACTCATCCTTCTTGAAGAAAACCCCCTATGAGCTATGGCATGGAGGACAACCTTCGATTGATTTCTTTCATGTTTTTGGTTGTCCTTGTTTTTTTTATCACCAAGGATTCCCTTGACAAGCTTGATCTAAAATTTACAAGGCTTTCTTTCTTGGATATAGTAGAAGAATCTATCATTGTTAAATTTGTTGAGACTAACCCCTCTATTTCCAAGAATATTGTTAATGATAATGTTGTAGATGAGGTGATCCCTCACTCGAAAGAGTTCAACATTATTGATAAGGGAAAAGAGGTGTTAGTTGATGAAGAAGAAAAAGAATAAGAAAAGAAGGATCCAACTCCCCAATTTGCAAAGCATCATCTAAAACAACTCATCAAAGGTAATCCCTTTGAAAGGGTGAAGATGTGAGCTTCTTACAACAAAGGGCAAGCTCACATCACCTTAATATCTCAACTTGATCCCAAAAAAGTCAAAGAAGATCTCAAGGATGATAAATGGATCCTAGAAAAGCAAAAAGAGTTGAAGCACTTTGACAAGAACAAGGTGTGGACCTTAGTGCCAAGACCAAGTGATAGAAATATCATTATCACCAAGTGGGTCTAACACAACAAGCATGATGAAAGCAGAAAAGTGGTAAAAAATAAAGCATGGTTAGTATCTCTAGGTTACAACCAACAGAAAGGCATTGATTTTGACGAAACTTATGTACTTGTTGCTAGACTTGAATCTATTAGAATGCTACATGCTTTTGTTAGTTATAAGAATTTTCTTCTTTATCAAATGGATGTTAAAAGTGCATTTTTGAATGGTACAGTTGATGAGGAAGTATATTTTGTTCAACCTCCCAGCTTTGAACATGATAAATTTCTTAACCATGTTTATTTTTGCAAAAATCTCTCTATGGAATCAAAGAAGCACCTAGAGCTTGTTATGAAAAACTAAAGAACCTTTTGCTGGATAATGGCTATATCACGAGAAAAGTTGACTCTACCTTGTTTCTGAAACACACTTCTAGAAATTTCTTGATTATTCAAATTTATGTTGATGATATTATCTTTGGAGGGACTAATCTTGATCTTTGCAAGGAGTTTAGTTCTCTTATGCAGAGTGAGTTTGAGATGGGCATGATGGGGGATCTTACTTTCTTACTAGGCTTTCAAATCAAACAAACAAAAGATGGGAACTTCATCAACCAAGGCAAGTACACTAGTGAACTACTTGAGCTCTTTGGGATGGAGAACACCAATCCAATGGACACCCCCATGTGAAATACTACCAAACTTGATAGAGATGAGAAAGGAGAAAAGGTATACGAGAAGCTCTATAGATGTATGATTGGAAGTTTACTTTATTTAACTACCTCTAGACCTGATATAATTTTTAGTGTTGTCTTGTGTTCTCTCTTTCAATCAAGTCCAATAAAATCAAATATCATAGCAGTTAAGAGGATTTTGAAGTATCTAGCTAAAAATCAAAATTTTGGGTTGTGGTATCCCGAGTCAAGGGACTTTACTCTTACTGCCTATAGTGGTGCTGATTATGCAGGTTGTTTGATTAATAGAAAGTGCACAAGTGGCACTTGTTTCTTCCTAGGACCATGCCTAATTTCTTGGTTCTCTAAGAAGCAAATAAAAATGGCTCTTACAACTATCGAGGCTGAATACATTGTAGCTAGGAGTTGTTGTGCCCAAGTCCTATGGATGAAGCAAATGCTCCAAGATTTAACATTCATTTTGATGCTTCTTCTATCTACTGTGACAATACTAGTGCAATTAATCTGTCATATACTCCCATATTGCGTAGTAGAGCTTAACATATAAAGGTCCATCATCACTTTCTTTGTGACCACATTGCCAAAAAGGATATTTATATCACACATATGGACACAAAGAACCAACTTGTAGAAATTTTCGCTAAACCTCTAGCTAGAGAGCAATTTACTATCATTAGATAAAACTATTTATAACTTCTCTTGATGATATTGACATGCAATGTAGCTAGATTTTATCGTACCTATATGTTTCTTGCTTAAAATTGATCATCTCTTGACTGAATGTGTTATATTTGTTATGTTTTTGTGCATTGTTTCGCTTGTTTTTTGCTATTTTTCACAAAACAATGTTTTACCGTAAAATAGTAGCAAATTATGAGTGAAATGTGCCTAAATATGTTTAAAATACATGATAGGATAGAAAAACAAATTTATATAGCACTCTAGATGCTTAGAATTGAATATCTAATGTTTTGGGACAGACTATTTATTGGTCAAGTTTCTCCTAATATAACTTGACCATCCATTGGTTAAGGACTGAATAAATTTGCAAGTTTAGTCAAGTTTGTCCAACATAGAACTCGACCTATGGAAGCATTTGACCAAAATTAAGAAGGGGATTGGCCGATTTTTTTCCTTCTCAACTAGAGAAAGTCGATTGATTGTCCACCTCCAGTGTTCCTCCTTGAACCCTAGACCTAAATAATCCTCTCCCACACCTTCCTACCCTTTGTGTAGACCTCCTTGCCATATCCACCTGTGACCTAGGTGTTTTTAGTGACCTTGGGATTGTGTTTTCTATCCTCTTTGGTGGTATTTTCTTCTCCTCTCGGCCTAGATGGCCTCCAACCGACAAATATGGTCCACCCCAGCTAGAGCTCCATCCTCCTCCTCATCTACTTGCCATATCTCCTTGATGGCGCCTCTTTCATCTCCATGCAAGCCCTGAATAGTGTATAAGGAACTCCTTCCTAGGACCACCTTTCCTTTTTGAGATTTGTTTGAGCCTTGTCTCACTATGACGAAGGCTATGAAAAATGTTTCTAGGGTGTTCAAAGTACATCATTTGAGTGCTTTGTGTGTAGAGCGTCTGTGCTTTGCCCATTCCATATCTAGCAAAAAGGTTATCCAAGAATTCTACACCAATCTCAATTGGAAATAAAACACCCTTGTCCCACCACTTGATACCTAGGTCATCTTGAATTCAAAGATCTCTGGAACCAAGATAACCATTTTTAAGGATTCTTTGAATTCTTATTTCTTTGTTTCTAACATCGTTGGTTCTTGGGTGGTTTCTGACCCTGAATACGTGGCTTTCTGGACCCTAAAGTTTTTTTACATGAGCTTTGAACCTGAGCTTACACTTCCCGATATCCACAAGTTCTTGATGAAACATGACGTCCCATATAAGAAGAATTCAACCCTACCCTCATCTTCCCTTGATCTCAAGACAAGACTGATTACCTTAGTAGTCAACTGCAATGTTCATCCCAAGTGGAATCAAACTAAAATTGTAGATAATACTACAACAATCATGTTTTGTCTAATGAAAGGTTTTGGAGTTAAGTGGGATCATTAATTTCTACATCATATGACTTGCTTTGACTCTAGGAAGAACACCTTAGACACCCATATGCCATACCTGAACCCGATCTGTGGTGTGTTTTCTCACCATAATGGAAAATTCCTCTTTCATGATCTTGGATATAAGCCAAGTCACAAAGGAGTTTGCATTAGTGAGACAACCATCAAGAAGATTTTTATTCTTACCTCTCCCACCACACCAGGTGCCTCTTCCTCCACCTAGGCCCCTCCACCTCCACTACCACCTCACCCAAGCTGTGCCTCATTCTCTGTATCAAATGAAGAAGTTATGGGTTACATGATGCCCTAATAGGCATACAACCTTAGGGTTCAAGATCGTCTTCACTAGGACCTGTACCAGATCATGTCTCACATGAACCTGTCCTACAACCAGACGTACCCACCCTACCAGGCATACCCCAGTGCTGACTATGATTTTTATGCTTAGAGTCAGTTCTACCGTGACCCACACCTCCTACTACTTCTGATGCACCCCATAATACTATTGATGGTGGACCTGCCCATACCTATGGTGCTCTTCCTCTTTTGGCTCTACCTTTCGACCCTTCTACCACTCTTCTTTCTAGCTATGATGGAGTTTCCACTCCCACCATTTTGCAAACAAATGCATTACATGTATGTGGCATGTCTTGGCCTGACTAGAATGTTAGATGGTCTGGTACTCATGCATTTTGACCTCCTGCTGATGAGGAGATGTCTAAATTGGATGCTAAGGATGAGGCTGATGATGAGGATGTTGAGGATGATGATGGATCTTCTAATGGCTTTGATGGTTCTTCTGGTGATGCCGCCACCTCCACTTCTATTACACCATCTGATGATGACGAGGACTACAAGCCTATGGATAGGGCCAATGAGGATATAGTTGATGTACTAGATGTTGTAGATGTTAGTTCTATAGTCTTTTAGAGTGATCATATATATATATACATATATATACATATATACATATATATGCTATGGTTATTTGTAGAAAAACTAACCATGGATGCATAGGTAAGAATGAATTGAGGGGGGGAAATTTGTAGGGAAATATGGCATGAGATAGGCTGCGGGAAAAAAAATTACTGAAATATTTCCCATTAACCAAAAAATCATGCAATAACTATGCAATGTGAAAGATGGTTTTATGAAGATATACCTGGTCCTGGAGTAAGTCCAGTGACAATCCTTGTTGATGTAGATGTGCACTCTATATTGGATGGTGTCTTTGAAACTCCTAGTTTCATCGACACTCGTCTTACTGCTCCTTCATGGACAATAGACTCAGACAACTATTGCAGTAGCTCCTCTCATCTTGTCATGAACTGTGAGTTGATGTTTCCCTCCTAGAAGCACCCAAAGGACTCCTGCCTCTAGAGTAGTCCACACAGACCAACTAGAACTCATGTCGTCTTGCTAGAACAGACAAGGAGTTGTCCCTCCTATTGGTCTACTAGTCACGAAAATGTTCTCCCACTACAATGATCCTCAATTGTTTCTCTCCCTTGGCTATCCCTCCCTAGTCAGCTAGGACTTGCTTGGGCTTTCGTGGTTACTAGAAATAGAGAGGACAACAATTTTCAGAGCAACCGATTCTTAATTGTCTATGTAGTAGTTGTGTTCTAGTAAGCCTAAGTATCCCTCTATATATAGGAGGGGTTAGGGGTCAGGGTTCCCAGTCTCCAGCCAATATCAGACTAAAGCAGAAGTGAAAAGGACCGAAACATGTTGAATTTTTACAACATTTTGGAAGTTTTGCAATGTGCGTGCATCAAAACGATCATCTCATAAACGGAGATGGTCGTTTTTCTAAGAAAAATTGTCATTTAACACTTTCCAATTTTGTACATATGTTAGAAATTCAATTCCAATTAGTAATCAACTTGACGTCAACAACAATCCTTGATGCAATCAAATTGCACCCCCAAGATGGTCGTTTGGTGCATGTGAGACGGGCATCTCACATCATCGGAGATGGTCATCTGGCCAAGACAAGAGAGCGTCTCACATGCCATTTTAGGCTGAATTCCACCTAATGCACAATATAATCATCTTGACACTCCAAATGGTTGTCTCAACATTTGAACCGATTGTTTAATAGTCTAGTCAGCTGATCAGTTGCGTGACTTGAAATACCTAAACACTTTATTAATCAGTTCAATTATCATCGAAGATCAAACTCCCCTTCTAGATGAGTTCCTATGTGTTTGACCCTATAGGTCCCATACCACGTTAGTAGTGAATGTCCATAACTATCTTATGACATCACAAGCAATGAGCGGTGCCTAGTCACACATCATTGCTACCCAAGTGAATGGAATGTTGGGGAGTAACTTCAACCTACAATTTTTGTATGGTGTTAGAGTGTTTGTATAGTTCCTTTGTCATTGATATACAGATTGAACTAGAGGCATGGGGCAATCATCCTCATTATTATTCAATCTTATTTCTTGAACCAGAGAAGATTGCATAAGATATATGTAAGCTCGATATCATATATTGACTCATGCGTGTGGACATACTTCTCTCAATCTCACTAATCAATAGGACTTGGATATCATACTCATTTCCAAGGGACAAATCCCATCTCTATCACTCACTATCTATCCTCAGGTGTCAAAGTCACCCAATCATCATTGTTATAACAACCCATGTTTCAAGAATGTGTTTGATAATGTCAAACTATACCCAACAACATGTGATGAGTGCAATGATTTTAGGTCTAAGAACCACAACCACCACCGTCAAAATTAGAGCTGACTATGACTTCCATGATGATGGCTTCCTTGTGTCAGTCTCATGGTGAGTCTGTCTGATACACTATTCTCTAATATGTATTTGTGTGCTTGGTTTGATATTTCCATATCATGACTAATGAAACTCTGTCATCAACCAACTCAAACTCCGATCTTATGTGTTATTGTTGTCTATCTACTATTACAACCCCGCTTTTTGGGTTTATTTGGTGAGAAATGTAATTTCTCATAATAAGGATATTTGAACAAATAATGATATGATGTATTTGGATTTTGTTTACAATAGCCTTGATGTTTGTGTTGTGGGCTTTATTGGCTATTGGGCCCAAATAATAAGAAAATTCAATTAGTGAATGAATAATTGAATATTCGAGAAAAGAATAAGATGGAAGCCTTTAGAAGGCAAATCCAAAGAATGATTTCGTTCCTCTTGGGTTCCTTGGGTTCCAAGGAGTCCAAAGTTGCATAAAGAGTGCAATAAGAAAAGAAAAGATCAATTAAATATTTCTTTATTAAGAAAGAAATTGAAAATAATGATAAAATGTGGAAAACAAGTGAAAAGAGATATAATTCAGTTATCCTTTGTGGAATTTCGTATCCCAAGGATTCCTAATGATAAAAGGAATACCAATGAGGAAAATAAAAGAGAAATAAAGAGAAATCCTCAGAAAGAGATATTTTAATAAGAAATAAACAAGATAATGGGAAATAATGAAGTTTAATGCATTTAGATGCATCTAGAAGGATAATGAGTATCCAATAAAAGGATTTCGAAATAATGGAGTTTCTTGGGACCTAAGGAGTCCCAATAAAGAGGAAAGAAAGAGAAAATACCAAATTTGCAAAATAAAAGGATAATGTGATACCTTATTAATGAATTATGAGGTATTGTTAAAAAGAAAGTAGTTTATATTAAAGGAAATAGAACTTCGTGCCTAAGGGTTAAAGGGAAAGTCTAGAGAGAATAAGTGAGAGGAATTTCGAATTCCTAATTAACCAGGAAATAAGAAATATCAAAGGGATAGTAAGGAGAGAGAAAGCATGCTTCTCATTAAAGGAATATGATTCCTAATAGGAGAGGACTTGTTTCCTCTTAGATGAGCATCTTAGGGTGAGGATATACTCCCCTATAAAAGGGGTAGACCCCCTGATCGAGTTCCAGAGAATCTTGAGCGTCCTTCTCTCTTTCCTGTCTTCTTCTTTGCAAGCAAACCCTAGGGTGGAGGAGTAGCACGTCTATGAAGGAATGTGGAACCAATGGTCAATCTTGTTGGATGCTGGATGTCCCCACGTCCTTGGAGCATGATGCGACAATTGTCCCCGCGCTCCTGCACTCCCGCACAATGCCGCAAGATGGCTGCAGCACGACCGAAGTTGTAGCTTTGCTGGGTGCGATCCCGGTCAACCATGCACGTACCAACGGCTCCCTCACCTGCGAGAGGGGAGGATAGAGGTAGGGGATGAAGTTTCGGCTAGAGCTGAGCGATGAGGTGATGGGGGGGTGGCCTGCGACGTGCTGCCATGGCCGCTAGGGCGGCAGCAGGCCGTCGGCCCGAGGAAGAAGATGAACCAGGGTGGCCGTTGGACAAAAATGCCCTCTGCGGGCTGAAGACGTGCACAACTTAACCAAGGGCATAACAGTCATTGCGTTATGTTTCAATCAACCAACATGCATGGAAACTGATGATGTGGCATCCTCCGATTGGCCAAGTAAGTAAAATCTTGCTAAAATCGTAATTAATTCTAGGAAACTCGGATTAGAACAAGTCTTATATGAAAATTGATCCTCAGAATGAGAGGAACACAAAGAAATTATGTATGAAGCCTAATTATGCTTAAAACTAAAAAAGTATAGGGTTTTACATATTTTGATGCATTAATTGATAGAAAACCCCTAGAATGATGTAAAAAATGAACATGATGAATCTTTTATATGTTTTTGATCAATCTTAACCTGTTATGAATAAAAGGAATGATAAAATCATAAAAAGATGATTAGTATGTTGGTTTTAGGGTTTTATGATCATGAACATGGTTTAATAGACTAAAAACCCTGATTTGCGTAAATATGAGTTTTTGATTCTTAAACATAGTTTGGATTAGATAATTCTTAATGAAGATAATTGAGATGGTTAGGGTTTTGTAGGAAACCTTAGAAACCCTAAATTGAATATAAAGTATACATCTTTGAAGACTAATAGGTTAATTTGAAAGATATTAATCTGTTGATTAATAATATAGAGTTTTCATCCGTTTGGTATACAAAATTGGTAGATTTAGGGTGGTAATCCATAAATGAAGAATAATTCATATGGGAACCCTAATTGGGGTAAAAGAAGAGGAAAACCATGATATTTCGGATTAAGGAAGTAAATTACTAAATGATGATCCTAAGACTGTTAAGAATATTAAAAGGAGAGAATTTAAAGGTTTTAAGTAGATTTGATGAATTAGGGTTCTTAATAACTAAGAATGGAGGCAAAACCCAAATTCCCAAGAAAACCCTAAAATTGGAATAGAAATCCTAAGGATGATGTTGATATTGAATAAATATTAATAAAAGGAAATTGGTATATTTATTTTAGGATTCTGTGCATGATTGGTTGCTTGATTGGGATTTCTATGTTCTGATTAATTATGTATCTGAATCTGCAATACATATATGCTGTTACACTTATGAATATCTCGAGTTAGTTTTCCGAGATTTACCAAAGTTTTCATCGATGTCATGAATTAATTGTTGGATGATTTTAATTCATGTAAACTATAATGTGGCTATGACTATCACATAAGACATGTGCCTACTAGCTCAGATCCTGGTCCCCTCTGAGGCTTAATAATTGACCTAGTAAATGGCTACCAATGGAGTAGGTCCATTAGGTCATTATATGACTTAGTAAATGGCTACCAATGGGGTAGGACCATCAAGTCATCATGAGTTAGATATTGGGCTACCTGCGGGTAGTGCCATGCGACTCTATTACCCTAGGTATTGGCTACCTGTAAGGTAGGTCCATGGGGGTAAGAAGCTACCTAAAGAGAGGTAGCATACAAGGGATAACACAGAGTTAGGGGATAGGTAAGGATTGAGTAGTATGGCTTAAAACATAATCTTGGTTGTTAAATGATTAATTGAATGATTACGTTGTTAACATATTTGCATGATTATTGTTTCCCCCACATACTAGCTTCAGCTGACCGACATTTTATTTGTCGACATTTTAGGTATACTGAAAAGAACAAACAATAAAGTGGCATATGTGGTACTAAATGAGAATTAAAGTGCAAAGGAGGATTAGATAGATTAGTATCTGTGTGGATAGAAGTTTTGAAATCCCAATTTTAAAAGGTATGCAAAAGCTTTTACTTTTCTCCATATTTCTGTATAGTTGGTATAATTTAATAATTGTTAATGATTATTTGTCAAACCTTTAATCCGGGTTATTGTTTAACAGCTCTGTCCTTTTGGTCTCCCTTAATTGGGGGTTACCGGGAGGCGGGGTCGTAACAATGTTTTAAGCTGAAGTCGGTCAGCCGAAGCTGGTATGTGGGGGAAATAAATAATGTGCAGCTATGTTATCAATGTAATCATTCAATTATTCATTTAACAACCAAGATTACATTTTAAGCCATACTACTCAATCCTTACCTATCCCCTAACTCTGTTCTGTCCTTGCATGCTACCTCTCTTTAGGTAGTTCCTTACCCCCATGGTCCTACCTTACAGGTAGCCAATACATAGAATAATAGAGTCGCATGGCACTACCCAGAAGTAGCCCAATATCTAAATCAAAGTGACTTGATGGACCTACCCCATTGGTAGCCATGTACTAAGTCATTTGATGACCTGATTGACCTACCTCATAGGTAGCCATGTACTAGGTCAACTAATAAGCCACAGAGGGGACCAGGATTTGAGCTAGTAGGCACATATCTTAGGTGATAGTCATATCCACATTATAGTTTGCATGAATTAAAATCATCCAACAATTAATTCATGTCATCGATGAAAACTTTGGTAAACCTCAGAAAACATAACTCGATATATTCATAAGCGTAACCACATACCTCTTATTGCAGATTGAATACATAATCAAGTATGAAGAGAGAGAATATCCAAGTAAACAAGCAAATTGCACAGAAACCCTAAAATAATCATTCCAACTATATTTTATCAAAACTTATTCAATTCCATCTTATTTCTTAGGGTTTCTATTCCAATTTTTAGGGTTTCCCTGGAAATTAGGGTTTTGCCTTCATTCTTAGATATCATGAACCCTAATTCATCAAATCCACTTAAAATCTTTAAATTCTCTCCTTTTAATATTCCTAACAGTTTTGGGATCATTATTTAGCAATTTACTTCCTTAATTCAAAATAACATAGTTTCCTTTCTCTTCTACCCTAAATTAGGGTTCCCTTATACATTACTTTCCATTTATGGAAATAAACCATAATTTAACCAATTTTGTATTCAAAATGGATAGAAACTCCATCATAAGAATCAACAGGTTATTACCTTTCTAGTTAACCCATTATCTTTCAAAGATACATCTTTTATACACCATTAGGGTTTCTAATTACTTTTCAATACATACTTCTACCAAATTAAGGTACTTTTATAAAACGAAATAGAATTAGGTTCTTAAATCATTTTTATCAGGTTCCTTGCATTTTTCTACCAAACTTTCATATATATAGTTTCTTCATTGGATAATCCTAGCGTTCTCAATTAATTTTGCAAGAAAAACTATTTTTTGTAATTTTGGTCAGAGAGGAAATTACCTAGATCGTTGGATCGGTGTGCCGCGGTCCACTGGTCGATCCAACGCTCTATAAGAACTGACTCCACTCACTTGTTAACGCACACAGTCATTTGTGATTGATCGCCGGATGCTCTTGGGTTCATGATGGACCCCTGATCCAATGACTCACGTCGTTGCGCTCCACTCAGCGAGCCAAGGCGCGCGCTTCCTCCTGAGATCGTTAGATCTCGTCTCGACCAACCGTGCTCCATGATCCGATGACACCTACTCGTCATCTCCTTCTTATTTCTAATTAGAATGTGTGGCGGCACTGCGGCTGGAGCTCATCGGAGTAAGGGAAATCACGAGAGGGAGAGGTTGCTAGGGTCTAGGGATCTGCCGCCAAGGTTCGTGAGGGTGAGAGAAACCTCATGAGGGACTATTTATAGGCTAGGAGAGTCTCTTATAGGGTTTCTGATCCCACCGTCAGAGCTTGCTTCAGCCCAATTGGGCATTTGGCCTAGAAGCTTCCAATGACCACTAAACCAGGGTTGCGGTGGTTCGGGATCCCATCCTGATCTCAACGGAAGTGTTTCCAAGATTGCACATCCATCAGATAACGAGAAAAAGGATGGAGAAAATCCTCCTGTAAACCGCGCTACAGTCCTTGTCCCATTGGTACTTTGACGATGAGCCAGATCAGTTGGATTAAGATCCAACGGCCCCAATCATTCGCGCTCAAACAAAAAGGGAAAGATTTCCCAAATTGCAAGGAAAATCCTATTTTGAGGATAATCTTGAAAAATTGATAACTGTCAACTCTTAACCCCTTTTTCCCTCAAATTTTAAGGGAAACTCTTTTATGTTTTTATCTCTCATCCTGCAAAAATTGAGATCATTATCTTAATTAAACGGTCAATTTTCTTTAGTTGTAAGAAAAAACCCTTTTACTCATATTTTCCATATATTCTTTATTTCCCTTGCTATTATACAATTATCCTGAGTTCCTTGAACCCCAAGGAACCTTTATAACTCGAAATTCTATTTTTAGGAAAATGTCTTTTAGTCTTTTAATCATCCTTTATTCATTTTCCTATATTTCCCATCATCCTATTGAATTCCTTTTTCCTTTCTTTTTCTTTTTCTTTCAATTGGGCTTAATGGCCAATAAGGCCCATCAAGAAAGCATGCAAGGCTATCATACATGAAATTCATCCAAATCAAAACATGAAATAAAACATTGATCTTATTTATCTTTTAAAGGAGATTCACAAATCTCATTACATGTTTTGGAAAATGAGGTTATAACATCCTCCCCTCCTTATAGGAATTTTCCCTCAAAAGTCGACAATCAAGAAAACAAATCAGGATATGCTTTTTCCATGTCCGTCTTCATCTCCCATGTGGCTTCATCCTCTCCATGGTGCTTCCAAAGAACCTTTACCATCTCTATATTTTTATTTCTAAGATCTTTTACCTTGGTATCTAGAATCCGCAAAGGCAACTCAGGATAAGATAGCTTTCCTTGAAGCTCAATAGGTTTAATGCTCAGCACATGACTTGGATCTTGCACATAACGCTTCAGATTGGACATGTGAAAAACATCATGCATCATACTATATTGAGGGGGTAACGCCAAATGATATGAGGCCTCACCAATCCGTTCTAACACTTCAAACAGACCCACGTATCAGGGACTCAATTTTCCTCTGTTCTTAGCTATAGATCAGAGCGGTCGGATTTTTAGAAAAACATGTTCTCCCACAACTAAATGCACATCAGTCCGCTTCACATCAGCATATGACTTTTGTCGGTCATGGGCTCTCTTTAGCCTTTGCCTGATCAAAGTGACTTTATCAGCATACACTTGGAGTTCATCTGACCTCAATAAGGTCCTATCACCAACATCATCCCAGTGAAGTGGTGACCGACACAGTCTCCCATACAGAGCTTCATATGGAGCCATCCCGATACTGGCTTGGTAACTATTGTTGTAGGCAAACTTAGTTAAAGGTAGGTACTACTCCCATGATCCACCCCAATCGAGCACACAAGCTCTCAGCAGATCTTCTAAGGTTTGAATCGTCCTTTCTGACTGACCATCTGTCTGGGGGTGATAAGCAGTACTGAACTTCAACCTTGTACCTAGTTCCTCTTGCACCTGCTTCAACAGCTTGGAAGTAAACTTTGGGTCTTTGTCCGAGATGATGGAACCGGGTACGCCATGCAAGCGCACTATCTCTCTGATATACAGCTCAGCTAAGTCCGACACTTTGGCAGTGGTTTTCAGGGCAATGAAGTGTGCTGACTTGGTAAGGCGATCTACCACAACCCATATCACATCATGACCTCTCTTGGTCCGGGGTAGACCCACCACGAAATCCATGGTGATCTGCTCCCATTTCCACTCTAGAATCTCTATAGACTGTAAAAGTCCGCTGGGTCGTTGGTGTTCAGCCTTCACCATTTGGCATGTAAAACAACTGGCTACATAAGATGCAATGTCTCTCTTCATTCCTGGCCACCAGAAACACCTCTGCATGTCCTTAAACATCTTAGTAGTTCCTGGGTGTACCGTGTACTTAGAACCATGAGCCTCTTATAGGATACATTCCTTTAACGGTGAATCTTCAGGAACCCATACACGATTCTCAAATCGGATTCCTCCATCTATTCCCAATGAAAGATGGGTCTGAGGCTTCTGCATCAAGCCTCTCATCTTGTCAAGTCCTCCACTGGCCAACTATGCTGCGACAATCACACTCAATAACTCAGACTGTATCTGGATATTAGCCAATCGAACTCGATCATCTAACGGTTCAGGTGACCATTCCACCAGCTCTTCTAAACTCTTCCACTACCTGGACAACACAGATGCACACCTTAGCAGTTTCCGACTCAAAGCATCGGCTACGACATTCACCTTCCCTAGATGATAGGCAATGGTGAAGTCATAATCCTTCATGTACTCCATCCATCTTCATTGTTGTAGGTTCAAGTCTTTTTGCGTCAGTAGATACTTCAGGCTCTTATGGTCGGTGAAGATCTCAAAAGTGGCACCATACAGGTAATGTCGCCAAATCTTCAAGGCATGGATGATAGAGGCTAACTCCAGGTTGTGGGTCGGGTAATTCACCTCGTTGGGCTTGAGTTGTCGGGAGGCATATGCAACCACATGCCGATTCTCTTCCAACACACAGCCAAGTCCCATCTTTGATGCATCAGTGAAAATCATGAAACCCTCATTGCCTGATGGTAGAGTCAACACTGGTGCAGTGGTCACCTTCTCTTTCAGCTCCTGAAAACGAGACTCACAAACATCAGACCACACAAACTTCACATCCTTCCGGGTCAACATGGTCAAAGGCAAAGCAGTCTTTGAGAAATCCGCAATGAAACGTCGATAGTATCCTGCTAACCCCAAGAAGCTTCTAATCTCAAAGGGGCTCTTCGGTGTAGGCTAGTCTCATACTACTGAAACTTTAGTTGGATCTATGGCGATCGTTCCTCCTGAGATGATGTGTCCAAGGAACATGACTCGGTCTATCCAAAACTCGCATTTAGAGAACTTCCCATAAAACTTCTACTTTCTTAAGATATCAAGGACTTTGCCTAGGTGGTCTCGGTGTTGATCTACGTCATCTGAATAAACCAGTATGTCATCTATGAACACTATGAAAAACGAGTCAAGGAAGGGTTGAAACACATTGTTCATATGGTTCATGAACACACTAGGTGCATTGGACAACCTAAAAGGCATAACCACGAACTCATAGTGGCCATACTGGGTTCTAAAAGCTATTTTCGGGATGTCCTCACTCTTAACCCTCAACTGGTGGTAACCCGATCTCAAGTCGATCTTGGAAAAGACTCGAGCCGACTTCAACTGGTCAAACAAGTCATCTATCCGGGGTAAAGGGTATTTGTTCTTAATGGTAGCCTAGTTGATCATCCGATAGTCTATGCACATTTGGAGTGAACCATCCTTTTTCTTTACAAAAAGAACCGGCGCTTTCCATGGTGATGTGCTAGGGCGGATAAAACCCTTATCCAACAATTCATGCAATTGCTTCTTCAGCTCAAGAAACTCGGCAGGGGCCATCCTATTAGGTGCTCGGGAAATAGGGTTTGTACCAGGGGCTAGCTCTATGGAGAAATCCACCTCTCTTTTGGGAGGAATCCTAGGTAGATCATCTGGGAAAACATCTACATAGCCCCTAACTACCTCTATTTATTCTAAGGGTTTCACCTTGGGTTCTGGCTCGGTGACTACTGCTAGGAAAGCTCGACACCCTTTACTCATCATCTGCTCTTCTTTCACGGCTGACACATATGGGCTGGTAGTGGCATCCTTCCTACCCCTAATGATAAAAGGTGGTTGACCTAGTCTCTTGATGATCACTTTCTTCTCTCTACAGTCTATATTGGCCCTATACATATAAAGACAATCCATGCCAATGATTAAATCAAAATCATTCATGTCAAGAAGGATAAAGTCTGTAGGAAAATCATGATCTCGATATTTCACAGATACCACTGGGGTTTTCAAAAGGGAAGTAAAGATTCGACCACTCGACATTGTAACATCTAAGACATACCCTAAATCCTTGATATCCAAACATAGCCCAGTTGCAAGATTCTTCAAAAATGAAAGTATTAGTAGATCCAGAGTCAAACAAAGCTTTCACATTATGTCCCATAATTTCAAGCATGCCTACATTATTGTTCACCATGCATTAGACCATTACATGCTTAACTTTAAAACATAAAAGAAAACTCTAAGGGTTGTTACCCTCAATCAACCGATTGGCATTTGCTTGAGCTTCCTCATTATCAATGGCAAACACCTGAGCTTGTCTTCTTTCTCCAGTAGGTGGGGCTGCAGCTATAGGTGGTGCTACCACAGGAGGAGCTTCTACTGGTGGGGCTGCTACCTGTTCTGGTCCTCTTGGATTTGGCAGAGGGCAAATAGCTTCTAGGTTCCCTTCTTGGTGGCATAGGTAGCATACCTTCTTCTTGTTGCGGCACTCACCGCTATGCCACCTCCCGCAGGTGCGACCTCAAGGTTGGTTGTTCTCTTGACTGGGTTTCCCTTTTCCTCCATGTCTTCCTTTATCATGATGATGCCCTGGACCTTTCTTGTGGTTTCTCTTCTGACCTTGAGTTCTGTCAGTGAAACCTAAATACCCCTTGGGTGGAACCTGGGCAGGCATCACTGTCCTCTCCATGTCTAAAGCAGTGTTGTAAGCCTTGACGAAGGTTTTTGGGTTTACTTGCCATCACATGGGGCTTGATGGCAGGGTGAAGACGTTCCACGAAGTGATCCACCCTCCTCTCTTCATCCAACATGTGTCCAAAACGTTCCAGGAGGCAGAACCTATGACCAAAGTCCGCAACTATAGAGCTTCCTTGAGTCATGCTAGTGAACTCTCTTTCTTTCTCCTTCTTTGCTGAGATGGGGAGGAATCTGGCGGTGAAAATGGTCTTGAAGTCAGTCCATGCCATTGGTTCCTCACTTAGGTCTCTTCCCGTGATATGGTTCTCCCACCATATCTTGGTTGCACCTTCTAAAAGGTGAGTAGCAAACAGAACCTTCTTTTTTGAATGCACCTCGAGCATACGGAACCCATTCTCGACTGCAAGCAGCCAAGCTTCGGCCTTGTCGACTACTTCAGACTTGTCTTCTCCCCAGAACTTCTCGACGTTCATCTTGACGAAGTCTAGGATGGTGGCTCCCAATCGAGGATGAACTGGAAGTGGCTCACCATTCTCAGCCCTAGATATGTCCCTAAGGGCCAGGACACGAATAGCCTCAGTCAGTTGCTTTTGTTGCTCCATCCAAAATGCATCTGTTGTGTGAACCACCAGAGCTGGTTCTTGACCACCAGGATGGTCCTCCTCCATTTAGGATTCCTCTTCATGCACCTGGTACTCCTCAAATTCTGGTCTTTCCCCTTGCTCTAGGTTAATGTCGGGCATTGGTTCAGGGTTGGGGGCCTCGTGCACAACTTCTTCAGGCCTCTTTCTTTTCTTAGAGGTCTCTCCACCATGATTCAGCTTCCTCTTCTCAGAAGACCCATTCTCTTTACGGGGTGGCCCACCTCTGCTGGTGGAGAAAGGGATTGCCACCACCTTTGTACGAGCCATCTACATAAGCATAACAAACATACCTTTAGTTTATCATTAAACTAATTATACTTATGTCAGTGATATCTCATTACGTATCTTTTATTAATTTGATGGAGGATTCCTTAATCCTTAACTTACTTTCCCATACCACATGAGGGTGAGTAAGAGAGAGAAAACCCTAACTCTTAAAGTCCTTAATAGAATTTGTGATGAGAAGGGATGAATAAGATGAGGAAGTCCTAAATGTGTCTTATTTCGATTCAAATCCTAGGACATCATCCAGGCAGTCAAACATTTCAGGAGTCCTCTTATTCCGACTAGCGGTGCAGAGGAAAATTTTGCCAGCCCCTGGAAGTGATCCTTTTGTAGACACCTCAGTCTTTTGGAAAATCCTCTAATAACTCCCTTGGGTTCTACAGAGTTTGTAAAATTTAATAATTATTAACAATTAAGTGGAGAACCTTGGCTCTGATACCAAACGTAACGACCCCGCCTTCTGGTAACCCCCAATTAAGGGAGATCGAGAGGTCGGTGCCATTATTCCAATTTCTGGATCAAAGGTTCGACACTTAACAAGAAAAATTATTAAATTTCATAAATCTATATTGAAAAGTTGTAAGAAAAATAACTTTTGCATACCTTTTTGAAAACTTGGATCTCTAAACTTCTATCCACTTATGGATTCTACTCTAACTAATCCTCCTTGTATTTTACTTCATGTATTTCACAATATGACGATTTACTGTTTGTCCTTTTGGCTTGAACCTAAAATGCCGACAAACAAAACGTCGGTCAGCCAAAGCTGGTATGTGGGGGAGACAATAATCATGCAATTAGGATAACAATGTACTACAGCCAATTACCATTTAACAAACAATTTTATATTTTAAATATAACTGCATGATCCATGCATTCCCTATCCTCTATGTTGTCCCTGTAGTGGACTTGGATGCTACTTTTCTCATAGTAGATCCCCATTAAACCCCTCATGGTCCCACCCATAGGTGAACCAGTTTCTAGGGTTGAATCACATGGCACTACCTGTAAGTAGCCCACTCCTTAACTCATGACATGCTAAAGGGTCTCATGGCACTACACTTGGTAGCCCAATTTCTAACCCATGATAACCTAGACCTTACTCAAGGTTACCCCTTTTTAGCCTTTACAAGCCACAGAGGTGGATTCAGATCTAATCCAGTTACATATATATTCATAGTGATAATCATAGTCACTTTATAGTTGCATGATAACCCCGCCTCCTGGTAACCCCCAATTACGACCCTGCCTCCCGGTAACCCCCAATTAAGACATGGACATCCCTTTCCTACATGGACAACCCTTTCCTCTAGCTTCGGTGCCATGGACAACCCTTTCCTACATGCCTGGACCGCACGGATCAAGACTGGCATGGCATGTCCATGTGGGACCCACCTACTGGAGGGGTTATGACTCTGATACCAAATGTTACGACCCTGACTCCCGATAACCCCCAATTAAGGGAGATGGAGAAGTCAAAGCCACACCCATAACTTCTGGATCAAAGGTTCGACAATTAACCAAGAATAATTATCAAATTTTAACAGACTATACTGAAACGTTGTAAGAAAATAAATTTTTGCATACCCTTTTTGAAAACTTGGATCTCTAAGCTTCTATCCACTTAAGGATTCTACTCTAACTAATCCTCCTTGTATTTTACTTCATGTATTTCACAATATGACAATTTACTGTTTGTCCTTTTGGCTTGCCCTAAAACGCCGACAAACAAAACGTCGGTCAGCCGAACTGGTATGTGGGGGAAACAATAAACGTGCAACTATGATAACAATGTAATCATTCAATTAATCATTTAACAACCAAGATTACGTTTTAAATATAACTCCATGATCCATGAGTACCCTATCCTCTGTGTTATCCCTGTAGTGGACCTGGATACTACCTTCCTTATGATAGATCCCCATTAAACCCCTCATGGTCCCACCTATAGGTGAACTAGTTTCTAGGGTTGAGTCACATGGCACTACTCGTAAGTAGCCCACTCCTTAACTCATGGAAGGCTAATGGGTCTCATGGCGCTACACTTGGTAGCCCAATTTCTAACCCACGATAACCTAGACCTTACTCTAGGATACCCCTTTTTAGCCTTTATAAGCCTCAGAGGTGGACCCGGATCTAGCCAGTTATATACACATATTTATAGTGATAATCATAGTCAGTTTATAGTTGCATGGAATAAATAGAAATTCAACATTTATTTTCAAGCAACCGATAAGCACGTTCAGAAATCGTCATGAAACTAAAGCAATTATTCATAAGCGTAACCACATACCTTTGATTGCAAATTTGAGACAATTAAATAGAGAAATCCCATTCAAGCAACCAAATATGCACATAATCTTGAAATAAATATACCAATTTCCTTTTATTAATATTTATCCAATATCTTCATATTCCTTAGGAATTCTATTCCAATTTTAGGGTTTCCTTGGAAATTAGGGTTTCACTTCATTTACTATTTTAAACCCTATTTCTATTCAATTACTTACAAACCCTAATTTCGGATTAAAGGCACACTTTAAACATTAATTAAACCCATTATGCCTCTTTTACATTAAAGCTACTATTTTTATCCTTTTAATCCATGACAAGATCATTATGAGCATTTATCATTATTTCATAGTTCATTATGGTATAATACACAAATGAACTCTATATATCATTAAATCCACCTTTTGTTCATTAGAAAACCCTAATTATTATATTAAGGGCATTTATCCAGAATTAAGGTCTTTTATTGGTCAGCCTCTACTTTGCGATGGCAGCGGCGGGACGAGGGGGATGAGGAGGCGGCGGCGGTAGACGTTCCAGCGAGGGGAGAGGGGGTCAGGCCTATGGGGATTACGGAGATGGAAAAGAGGAAGATCACTTCCCATATACTGAAGAAGAACCCTGGCAAGATCCAGAGATACAAGACGAACCGGGAGGACAAAAGAAAGGCGGCGTCAGGGTTGCAATCCCAAATACTGGGATCGAGTTTAAGTTCATCGGCATGAAGGGCGGCACATCGAAGGGGCTAGAAGAGATGTGCACGGTTGCAGAAGAGGGGGATATAGAGATGGATAATAATTTTCCACCCCTGAACGGAGGTTCTACTGGAATAGAGAAGAACGCCGGTAAGCAGACGGTAGAGATCGGAGAAAACTGTAAAGCAAGCACTGATCCTTTGATGAAACTAGATCGGGGTTCGATGAGCAAGAAACAAACGGAGACTTTCTTCCTAGAATCGTTGTATGAGACTACCCTATCGCTAGCAGATGTGCAATTGAACATAGGCGACAGTGGTCCGATGCTGACCATAAATCCTGATGCTGAAGAAAACTTGGCCAGGCCATGGCATTATACTGTGGTAGCAAGATTAGTAGGCTCTGATGTTGGATATATGACGATGAGGGACATGTTGAAATTGTTGTGGAAGCCGATAGGAAGGTTCAACATGTTTGAAGTCGACCTTGGTCACTATGTCATTCAGTTCTGATGCGAGAGAGACTTTGACACGACACTTACAGGGGGCCCTTGGAAGTTGTTCGGTTGTTGCTTGGCTGTATGGAAATGGGAGCCATCCTTTAGACCATCAGAAGATCTCCCTGAGTATTTGGTGATGTGGGTCAGAATACTCGATCTTCCCTTGCATCTGTATGTTCCTACAATGTTTGAGTATATAGGCCTAGCTTTAGGAAGCTTGGCTAAAGTCGATGGTCATACCATGGCACGCACAAGGAGCAAGTTCGCAAGGATGAAGGTCGAAGTAGATACTACAAAACCCTTAGTCCACACCATTACAATAAACAACAACATCTACCAGGTGGAGTATGAGGCGTTTCCGGGATCTTGTTGTCTATGTGGAAAGCTCAGTCACAGCAGGCTGAAATGCCCTATAGCATAAGGGAAAACAGCGAGCAGCAACAAGGAGGAAGGAAACACTGATCATGTTGGAGAGGAGGAGTTAGAAAAAAGAAAATGGCAGACACAACGCAGGAAGGTCTCTGCTAACAGACAATGGAATAATCAAAAGTATCACAGTGACATCAAAGAAAATGGAGGACAAAGCACGAATAAATTTGCAAAACTTGTCGAACTTGAAGAGGAAGATGTAGGTAAAGAAGGAGAGGAAGTGGAAAGCAATGAAGGAAACCAGCCACTGTGAAAGTAGGTATACAACACCGACAAGAAAGGAGGAAAAGTGTGGAAGAAAAAGTGAGTAGAAAGTGCTGATGACAAAAGGGAGGTGCTGAAGGAGATCAATGATGCACATAGAAGACACAGTGATGGTGTTCCTAAGCATACTGTTGTAAATCCTGACCTTGATGAAGTAGTGGAGGAAGTTATAAATGTTGAAGACAACGAAGACAAAGAAGTTAAAGATAAAAACGATCCAGCCACTAAGGGTGAGAACAAGGAGATGGATATATCTGCTGTGGAGCTATGTGAGAAGCAGGAAGAACCTCCTGACAGAAACACAGACATGAATGGGGGAATAAGAAGAGAGGAAAACTTTAACCTTAGGAACATCACTGCAAACAAGAAATTAGGACTGAAAGCTGAAAGAAGGAAAACCAAGGAAGGTGTTCTAAAACCCAAGAATGCTAGATTCAAGCCGCCAAATGACAATAGAAGGAAGTGTTCACGACTGCATCCAGAACAGGAAATCCAAACTGAAGTTGTTGATGCTGAAGATGTTGGGACGGAGAACCAGGAACCAATTGCGGGGAACCAGTGAACCTGCAACCATATCCTACTGTTGTTAATGATTAATACAATATGCTGGAATACAAGGGGCATAGGCAACAAGGATACGTGCCAAGTGCTCAAAGACATGATTGTACAACATAAAACCAAGCTGGTTGCTATCTTGGAACCGAGAATCAGTGGTGAAGACACTGAGAAAACTATACACAAGTTAGGTTTCTCCAGATCGCACAGAGTTGAGGTGAGGGGTTTCTACAGAGGTATTTGGGTCTGTTGGAATGAAGAGGAATGCAATATCAAGATCATTAACAGCCACCGTCAATTCATTACGTGTTCTGTGAATGAGGATATGTTTATCACCTTCGTATATGCTAACCCACATGTCCAGGTTAGAAAGTTGTTATGGAAACATCTTGTCACTATGGGGAAGAGGTTCACAAAGCCTTGGCTCGTGGTAGGGGATTTTAATGCAACCATTAATCCTTGTGAAAGGAGGAGCTGTAAAAGTTTTGACTTTTGTGAGGCTGAGTTGTTTAACAATACACTCATGGAAGCTAATTTGACAGATCTAGGTTTCTCTGGCATGAAGTTTATGTACTTCCATGGTACCATTCAAACCCACATTGACAGAGGTCTGGGTAATACTGAATTTGTGGTGACTTACCCTCATTTCATAGTCGAGCACTTACCTAGAGTATGGTCGGATCACAACCCTGTTCTTATTCACAATACAACAAGAAACAGAAGCAAAGAGCAAACGAGATTCATGATTAAGAGCTCGTGGTCTAGGAACCAGGGATTCCAAAAGATGATTGAACAACATTGGAGCAGTCATCAGGACTTTCATGATGCACTATGAGAAGTGAAGGCCTGTATTTCCAGCTGGGCAAGTAAATTTGAATCGAATCTAGGGAAACAGAAAGTTGGGCTATTAAGAAGCATCTACATTCTGCAAACGCAACTCACATAGCAGTATGATACTACTACCGACAGGTTTTGTAATGAGCTTATTCAGAAATACAACAAAATTCTTGAGCTTGAGGAGGAAGACTGGAAACAGAAATGTCATCTGCATTGGAATATAGAAGGGGATTTGAACTCAAAGTTTTATAATGCATATGTGAAACAGAGGAGACGCAATAATACCATCACTATGTTAAGAAAGAGTAATGGGGACTGGACGACTGGAGAAAATGAGATCCATGAACTCATTTTCAACCATTTCAAAACCATCTTTACAAAGAATCATGTGGTGGATGAAGGAAAGATTAAGAATTTCTATGGTAAGTTTAATAGACTGAACAATCTTGATCAAGACAAGGTTGCATCACCTCCTTTGCTTGATGAGGTTTACAAAGCTTTACAATCTACAAATCCAAATAAAGCTTGTGGTCTGGATGGGGTTGATGGTTCCTTCTTGCTTGCCAATTGACATTCAGTTAAACATTCTGTTCTGAGAACAATACGGTCTGCAATCAGAGGAGAAGCCTTGGCTGAGGATATGTGTGACACAAATATAGTATTGATCCCTAAAGTGACAAAGTCGGAGTGCTGCACACAGCTAAGACCAATTTCGTTAAACAATCTTTCACTTAAGCTGACATCCAAGGTCATAATTGGGAGAATAAAGGACCATCTTGCACAATGGATATCCCCAATCCAAAGTGCATTTGTTCCCGGAAGAAGGATTTCAGACAACATAGTAGCTTTGTAGGAAATTCTTTTCAACATGCGAAGGAAAAATGCACCTCAATCTATGGCAATCAAGATCGACCAGTCAAAGGCATATGATAAGATGACATGGTCGTTTGTAGCTGATACGCTTGAGAAGATTACGATTCTAGTTAGTGTCATAAAGTACATCATGAAATCGATTTCAGGAGGAACTTCTACTATTATTTGGCAAGGTAGGAAAGCAGGAAGTTTTAAGGCTACTAGGGGTCTTCGGCAGGGAGACCCACTCTCACCTTATCTCTTCGTTCTTTGTCTGGAAAGACTTAGCCAGCTTATTGAGGAGAAGGTAGCGAAGAATGAGTGGACGCCCAACAAGTTATCTGCTAGGGGTCCTTGGATTTCTCACTTATGTTTCACAGACGACATGATCCTTTTCGTAAAAGCCAACCAAAACCAAATGGATACTATTCTGAAATGTTTCGAGGAATTTGGTGCTGTGTCGGGGCAGACAATTTCCATAGCAAAATCGAGCACCTTCTTTTCCAGGTCAGTACCCAGAAGAATGAGGAAACGGATATGTCGGCGAAGTGGCATCCTGGAAGTCCAGGACTTGGGGAAGTACTTGGGTGTACCGTTGATACATGGCAGAGTGAACTATGGTACGTATGGTGACATCCTCAACTACATTAGCAATAACATCAATGCTTGGTCTGCACGTTGCTTATCTCTGCCTGGTAGAATAGCTATGGCCAAGGCGACTTTAACTGTGATCCCAGGTTACATAATGCAGACGTTTGTCTTACCCATGAAGATATGCGACAGAATTGATAGTAGTATCCGATCTTTCATCTGGGGTGGAAACCACAAGGCACACCCGGTGTCCTTAGTGGCTTGGCAAAAGATGACGTCGGGTAAAAAAGAAGGAGGTCTGGGCATCAAGGCCATGAGAGAGTGGAATCTAGCACTCATTAGCAAGCATTGTTGGGAATTCATGTCTGAGAGGAACTCAATATGGTGTAAAAGCATGAAGCACAGAATGTTGAACATAGATAATATAATTATCCCTAACATATCCAGGTTGGGTCGTGCAGCTTTCAAATGTAAAGAGTTCAAGGAAGAAAATACTTACTGGATCCCTATCACGGGTGAATCCCTCAACGTTTGGCAGGATAGATGGTGGAGCACGAATAATATTTTGAAAGAAAGGACCTGCAAACTGGTTCCCCTAGAGCTTGAAGACCTCACAGTAGCAAGCCTTGTCAATTTGGACAATGATTGGGACGTGGAGTTCCTCAAAGAGTACGTAATGGAGGGGGACCTAAAGGATATTATGAAAGTGAAGGTACCAAATCATACAAATGGGAGGGACATCATTGTCTAGACGCACACAGATAATGGACAGTTCAGTGCCTAATCTTCTTACAAAAAGCTGAGGAGTTCAAAGGATATTAAGGTAGAAGGTAAATGGGACCTAGTGTGGAAGACAAAGGCCCCTGAAAGGGTGTGTATGTTTCTATGGTTCGTGGGACATAATGCCCTGCTAACTAATAGCAAAAGAACTGCCTGACACATGTCTAATGACAGCAGCTACCATCGTTGCGGGGAACAGGAAGATAGTGTGCTTCATGCCCTGAGATACTGTGAAAAGGCGGCGGCGATCTGGAAAGAATAGTTAGAAAGACAACTCTGGGATCGTTTGTTCGGGGAGGATAGTCTATGGAAGTGGCTGGAATGGAGTTTGACACAAGAAGCTAGAGTAAACAATATGATTGTCATGGGCTGCCACTACATCTGGAGGTACAGAAATAAACAGGTGATGGAGAAGACAATAACGCCGCTGGGTTGCCAAGTGAACCACATTCGAGCGGATGCTTCCTTTAATGGAGAAGTGCGTGCCGAGATTAATAGCCCCAAGATACCTAAAAGCATGGATGTTCGCTGGTGCCCACCTTCACCCAATGAACTGAAATTCAATATAGATGCAACTTACAAAAACAGGAGAGCTTGTATTGCTGTAGTTTGCAGGAACAGTGAAGGTCTTTGGGAAGGTGGATGGAGCAAAAGAATCTTGACCGATAGTGCTCTATTGGCAGAGATCCAAGCTATCGACCTTGCAGCCAGTATAGCCGAGGAACAAAATGTAATTTATGCTACGATTGAAATAGACTCGTCTGAAGCAAGGAAGGCAGTGGGGAAGCAACCTGAAGATAACCCGAAGCTGGCACCATGGATTAATGATATCAAAAAGAAGATGAAGAGAGAGTGGAAGGTGATTCTCACTCGGAGAGGAGGTAATATGGATGTGGATACCCTGGCTAAATGCCACCAAAAAACTCGGGATGGGCTCTTATTCTACAGAACTGTCCCTAGAGAGCTGGTGACTATTATCAGTTCTGAAATGTGTAATGGTAGTAATACTACTAGATTTAGTTCTGAGCATTCCAACTTAAATTGTATGCATTCCAACATTTTAGCCTGCTTGAGGGAGGTGGGATGAATAAAAGAGCTCCCTGACTTCACCAAAAAAAAGGTCTTTTACATACAAATAACTCAGAACCATCATTAAACAATCATATTTTCACATTTTCAAATTAAATATGATTTTATCCTCTTTTACCCTGAATTAGGGTTTCTAAATTATTTAATCATTCTCATATGAGGTAAAATCCTAAATCATGCAATTCTACATCTAGATCATGTTTGAATCTAACATTAACATTCAACAAGTTATTAACACTTCAATTAACCCATTAAGCATTCTAGATTCAACCTTTAATCACAAATAGGGTTTTTAACTTTACTTTAATGCACTTTTCATTAACTTATAGTACTTTTGCAATTAGGAACGGAATCTATCTTTATTACCATTTTTATTGGATTCCTCTCATTCTCCTGATCAAAATTCATGTATTACTTGTCCTAATCGGAGCTACCAATATTTAATAACGAATTTTGCAATAAAACTTTACCTGGGCCAATCAGGAGATGCCACGTCGCTCCTTGCCATGCAACTCACAAGTCAGGAAAACATAACGAAATGAACGTTATGCCCTTGGTTAAGTGATCAGCTTCTTTAGAGTGTGGAGGGAAGAAAAGTCCAACGCGCCTCTCCCTTCTTCAACCTTGGGCAGGTTGATCGCAGCTGCCCTAGCCGCCGACCCGCGACTTTGGAACGGCTCCTGCTCCCCGATCTAGACCCGACCTTCATCGGAAAAGCATCCCCTGCCTCTGCCGCCCTCATGCGCACATAGGGTGCCAACAACTCACAGCCAAGATGGTCGGTTACTCGTCCATTTAGGCCATACACTGCAGGTCATCCCCGCAGCCTAGTTGCCTCTGTTGCACATGCTCTAGTGCACAGTCTTGAGGGATAGGTTTCTCCTTAGCACCGTGGTACTCCAGGAGTCCCTCAAAACCCTCTGGTTCCCTCTCCTTGCATCATGGTCACAGTGGTTCTTGGGGTTAGGGTTTGAAGACGAAAAATAAAGAAGAAGGAGGGAGAGAGAGGAGAAAGGTACGTGGAACCCTTTAGAACTCGACCCTAGGATCTCCCCCATTATATAGGGTGGGAAAATAAGCCCTAGGTCGACTTATACATGACTCAACGAGTCCCTTTCCAAGTAGGAAGTCAATTCCTCCAAAGAGAAGGATATTCTCTCTCTTTCTTTTTATCCTTTGGATATTCTCTATTATATGGATATTAGAAATATGAAAATCCACTTTCTTATTCTCTTTAAACTTTCCTTTTAGTTATTTGTCATGAAATCATGTTTTCTTTTAATAGAAAATACCACCTTTTGAAAAACAACACAAAATTCATTAATAATGTATCACATTATCCTTTTATTTTGCAAATTTGGTATTTTCTCTTTCTTTCCTCTTTATTGGGACTCCTTGGATCCCAAGACACTCCATTATTTCGAAATTCTTTTTATTGGATACTTATTATCTTTCTAGATGCATCTTTATGCATTATTTCACATTATCTTGTTTAGTTCTCATTAAAATATCTCTTTTTGAGGATTTCTCGTTATTTCTCTTTTATTTTTCTCATTGGCATCCCTTTTAATATTAGCCACCTCATGGATACGAAATTTCACCAAGAAATCTCATTTATGCCTCTTTCCACTCATTTTCCACATTTTATCATTATTTTCAATTTCTTTCTTAATAAAGAAATACTTAATTAATCTTTTCTTTTCTTATTGCTTTCTTTTTGCAACTTTGGACTCCTTGGAACCCAAGGAACCGAAGAGGCACGAAATCCTCTTTGGATTACATCTCTTTGCCTTCTAGAGGTTTCTATTTCTTTCTTTTCTCAAATATTCAATTATTCAATTACTAATTGAATTTTCTTTGTTATTTGGGCCCAATAGCCATTAAAGCCCACAACACAAACATCAAGGCTATTGTAAACAAAACCATGTATTCAAAACAAATTATACCATTCTTTGTTCAATTATCTTTAATATGAGAAATTACATTTCTCACCAGATGAACCCAAAAGTTGGGGTTGTAACATCCTTCCCCTCTTATAGGAATTTTGTCCTCAAAATTCTATCAAGCAAACAAACAATTCAGGATAAGACTTTTCCATGTCCACTATTGGCCACTATGTGGCTTTACCATACCCACGTCGCTTTCAAAGAACCTTTATCATCACATATTCTTTTCTCTGAGTTCTTTCATCCTGGCGTCTATAAACTGCACATGTGACTCAGGCCATTTCAGCCTCCCTTGGGGCCCACTATGTTCATTGCTCAGCACAGGGTCGGGGCACCTCACATAGTGCTCTAAATTGGACACATGGAACTCATCACACATTAGTTTATCCTGAGGGGTTAGGTCAATCTTAACCTTCTCCACCACTCCATCTCAATGGACCCATGTATCAGGGATTCATCTCTCTTAGCTATAACTTAGAGGGGTTAGATTTTCATGTCTCCCACAGTGAACTGCATGTCAGTCTACTTTGCATCATCTTACAACTCATGTCGTCCCTGGGCTCCTTTCAGCCATTGCATGATCAAAGAAACTTCATTTGCACACACTATGGCCCTTTTCTAACCATCACATGGTCCTTTCACCAACATCACCTTACTGAAGTGGTGACCGACACAACCTCTCTTACAGAGATTCTTTAAATCCCGACAATGTATATGGTGGTTAACTTCACATCTTGCATAGGACAAGAACTGTCTCTAACTATCACCCCAAATCAAGCACATATGCCCTCCTCAGACCCTTTAGTCTGGATCATACTAACCACAGTTAGGGGTGATAAACTATACTAACATTGAGTTCTTCATGTACCTACTTCCACTTTATGGAAGTGAACTTTAGGTCAAACTCAAGGACCTTTGAACTCACATCGTGGTGTAGTTGAACCATCCCCCTCATAAGTGGTTCAACCCAATCTGTCCCTTGACAATACTCTTTCTATCTCATGTCATCTAGGTAAGACGATCCCACATTGCAACTTGACCTTCCTTGGTCTAGGGGGAACTTATCACCACATCCATAGTGATGAACTCCCATTCCCGCTTGGGAACTCTTTATCCTCTATATCCATGCACTGGGTTATCGATGTTCATCCTTCACCTTCTGTCATGCATGGCAACATACCCCATGCAACTTCATCTTAGGCAACCAAAGTACTACTGTCACTTACTACCTTCGTAGTACGGTGTATGGTGATCTTAAAACCATGATCTCTTATATGTCATTATTCTTAAAGATCAATACCTCAACCACCCTAAGCCATTCTATCAGGGTTTCATCTCCTTCCTTTCCAAAGAAGTGCATCTGAGGTTCTACCACCATCCTTTCATTGTATCAAGGACTAGACTGGCTAACCAAACACCCTTAACTTTTCAACGTATCTCACTACATCTGAGTGTTATCCAAACACCTCTCATTTCCAAACTTAGTGTTAGTCAAACAACCTCTTCTAACCAAACTAGGTAGCTATAACTCAACCAGAGCATCCATTACCGCTTCACATCCTTAGGTATTAGGTAACATGTTACAACCCCAATTTTTGGGTTCATTTGGTGAGAAATGTAATTTCTCATATTAAAGATAATTGAACAAAGAATGGTATAATTTGTTTTGAATACATGGATTTTGTTTACAATAGCCTTGATGTTTGTGTTGTGGGCTTTATTGGCAATTGGGCCCAAACAACAAAGAAAATTCAATTAGGAATTGAATAATTGAATATTTGAGAAAAGAAAGAAGTAGAAACCTCTAGAAGGCAAAGAGATGTAATACAAAGAGGATTTCGTGCCTCTTGGGTTCCTTGGGTTACAAGGAGTCCAAAGTTGCAAAAAGAAAGAAATAAGAAAAGAAAACATTAATTAAGTATTTCTTTATTAAGAAACAAATTGAAAACAATGAGAAAATGTGGAAAATAAGTGAAAAGAGGTATAATTGAGTTATCCTTGGTAGAATTTCGTATCCCAAGGAATTATAATGATAAAAGGAGTGCCAATGAGGAAAATACAAGAGAAATAAAGAGAAATCCTCAAAAAGGAAATATTTTAATGAAAAATAAACAAGATAATGTGAAATAATACATATAGATGCATCTAGAAGGATAATAAGTATCCTTGAAAAGGGAATTTCGAAATCTTTGAGATTCTTGGGATCAAGGAGTCCCAATAAAGAGGAAAGAAAGAGAAAATACCAAATTGAAAAATAAAAGGATAATAGGAATACATATTTAATGAATTATGTGGTTCTGTTAAGAAGGGAGTATTTCCTACTTAAGGAAATATATTTTCATGGCTAATATATTGAAAGGCATGAATAAAGAGAATAAGAGATAGAATTTTCGTATTTTTAATTATTCATGCAATAAAGGATATCAAAAATATGTTTAGAAGAGAGAGAATCTTGCTTTTCAATATAGGAATTGGATTCCTATTGGGAAAGAACCATGTTGCTTTGTAGGCAAGCAACTTAGGGCATCGTTACCCTCCACTATATAAGGGGTAGGGCTTTTGGCTCGAGTTTGAGAAATCCCTCATGTCTCACTCTCTTCTCCTCCTTCTTCCTTGTTCAAACCCTAGTCGAGGAGAGCACGTCTAACCCTGGGGCAGCGAGGACTTGTGGGATCGTCACAGTCGATGAGAGAAGTTCCAAGACGCAAGAGAGGACCTCAGCTGTCGTCACCATGCCCGAACCTATACGTGAAAAAGACAACATGGCTGCAAGAGCTGCTGGTGGTCGCGGACAGGGCCAACATGAACCGACCCTCCTGGACGCGAGCTGAGGACCGCCCTGAGTGTGGGGAGGGGCGTCAGAGGTAGGGGCATTGTCCCTGATGGTCACCGGCCTTCGGAGAGGAAGGGGCACACGCGTACCTGCTGCAAATCGGCGGCTAGGGAAGCAGAACTCGGCCTGCCCGAGGTTGAAGAAAGGAAAGGGTGTGTTGGACGTTTATTCCCTTCATGGGCTAAAAAAGCTGATCTTTAAGTGGAGGGTAAATTCATAATTTAGTTATGTTTGCACAGCAACAAGCAACGTTGCATGGAAGACGCCTACATGGCAGCCCCTCATTGGCCGAAGTAAGTAATTTATTGCAAAAATCGTATCTAATAAACCGTAGCTCGGATAAATACAAATAATAGATGTATTTTGATCATAAAAACACAAGGAATCCAATAAAAATAGTTTTATAGCCTAAATCTGATCATAGTTCGAAATGTAGTGTAAATTATCATATTTAATGAATTAAAGATTAAGAAACCCTATTTTGAAATGAATAAAGTGTTTAATAGGGTTTAATGGATCATTAGAGTTGATGTTAACCTGGTAAATGTAAAAAGGTGCATTATGTTAAAAAAGGAAGAACTTTGCACGTGATTAGTCTAATTTAGAGTTTAGGTGCTTAAATATGTTTGAAATTTGAAAAGGACATAAAGTTATCATCTTTAATGATTTAGTTAAGGAAAAACCCTTAGATTTGATGATAGATGGACTTAATGACGTTATTTGGATAATTCAAGCTGATATTAACCTATTGTTAATAAAAGTGAAAATAAGATCTAAAACGATGATCTTTTTATATAATTGGCTTAGTTTAGGGTTTCGTGCATGATTATGCATTAATAAGCTTGAAAACCCTAATTTAGATGAATATGTCTTTTAATTGTTTTAATTGTTCAAATCCATGAATAAATAGGGATATGATGATCCTAAGTCAATTTGGGTATAAAAGACTATTAAAAGGAATAGTTGAGCAATTAATGTTCATATAAGTAGAAAAGAGTATTTTAGGGTTTGTTGACCTCAAAGGGATAAAGTTTGAGAAATTAATCTCAGAAACCCTAATGAATATTAATGAAACCTTAATGTGGATTAGAAACACTAGAAAGTGAATCCAAGTCAATAAAGTAGATTCTTGATAAAGTGTGTAATAAATAGAGTGCATATTCTTTTCAGGAATTATGTGATGATTGAATTTCTTGCTTGAATTTCATTCTTGGTTGGGTTTACTTAATGCTTTTGAAATCATCAAATCAGGTATGTGGTTATGCTTTTGAATATATCGAGTTATGTTTTCCGAGGTTTACCGAAGTTTTCATCGATGACATGAATTAATTGTTGGATGATTTTAATTCATGCAAACGATAATGTGGATATGACTATCACCTAAGATATGTGCCTACTAGCTCAGATCCTGGTCCCCTCTGTGGCTTATTAGTTGACCTAGTACATGGCTACCTATGGGGTAGGTCCATCAGGTCATCGGATGACTTAGTACATGGCTACCAATGGGGTAGGTCCATCAAGTCACTTTGAGTTAGATATTGGGCTACTTCTGGGTAGTGCCATGCGACTCCATTACCCTATGTATTGGCTACCTGTAAGGTAGGACCATGGGGGTAAGGATCTACCTAAAGAGAGGTAGCATGCAAGGACAACACAGAGTTAGGGGATAGGTAAGGATTGAGTAGTATGGTTTAAAATGTAATCTTGGTTGTTAAATGATTAATTGAATGATTACATTGTTAAGAATAATTGCATGATTATTGTTTCCCCCACATACCAGCTTCGGCTGACTGACGTTTTGTTTTTTGGCGTTTTAGGTACAAGCCAAAAGAACAAATAGTAAATCGTCATATTGGGAAACACATGAAGTAAAATAAGGAGGATTAGTTATAGTAGAATCCTTAAGTGGATAAAAGTTTAGAGATCCAAGTTTAAAAAAAAAGGTATGCAAAAGTTTATTTTATTACAACTTTTTAGTTTAGTCTGTTAAAATTTAATAATTGTTCTTGGTTAATTGTCGAACCTTTGATCCGAGTTATTGGTTAACGACTCTGACCTTTCGGTCTCCCTTAATTGGGGGTTAGCGGGAGTCAGGGTCGTAACATTTGGTATCAGAGTGTAGGTTCCTCAGTTAACCATTAATAATTATTAAATTTTACAAACTCTGTAGAACCCAAGGGAGTTATTAGAGGATTTTCCGAAAGACTGAGGTGTCTAGAAAAGGATCACGTCTGGGGGCTGGCAATATTTTCCTCCACACCGCTAGTCGGAATACGAGGACTCCCGAATTGTGTGACTGCCTGGTTGATGTCTTAGGATATGACTCAAAATGAGATACATTTAGGACTCTCTCATCTCGTTCATCCCTCCTCAACTCAAATTATGTTAATGACCTTAAGGATTAGGGTTTTCTCTCTTTTCCTCACCCTCTTGAGGTATGGGTAAGGTTGATAAGGATTAAGGGATCCTCCATCAAATTAATGAAAAGCATGTAAATAAGATTTCATGGACTTAATCTTAATAGAGTAAGCATAAAAGAATAGATACATGCTTAGGTCGTATGACACAAGTTGTCATCACCCTCCGGAGAGGCCTGAGGATAGACCTCTTGTTTGTAGGATGAGTAGAGAGGGTTAGTCTGGGAGGTAGAAACCTCCATTAAAGGTAGAGACCTAGCACACCCTTTGAGGATGATGGTAACCCTAACCCAAAGTGAAGGTTAGAGGGAGAGATGACATTATGAGTTAGGTGTCATGGTTGATTAGATGTTTGGATGGACATGCATTTGAATTGCCATACGAACCATGAGATGTTGAGGACCGAGTACCTTTCACAACCCAACCCTGGGAAGGGTTGTGCATGCCATAGCAAAGGATAGCTCCTTCGTGGATGAGGTTAGTGGAGAACCTATAGTTACCCTATGGGCTTAGGCAAGTAGGGTATAGCTTGATGAAATACTAGTTAAGAGATCATGATGGATTGCTTATGAAAGGGCTATGGATGCTCCTCAACAAACATAAGTTTGAGCATAAGCTTCACCCAGGTAGGGATATGCTGGTAAGCTTGATCCAACTTCATTAAATGAGACTGGATGTGGAGTTAGATCTAGAGAGAGAGAGCATGACCCAAGAAAGGAGGTTGGAAGCCTAAAACCCTGAGATATGAGGAATAGTGGGGAGTTGAGGATGATGTGACCTAAGTGGTTGATCGTGGTTGCATTATGTTTGACCCCTGGAGGTTGATGATATCTTAGTTTCCTTTAGAGGAACCAAACCCCAAAGAGAGGATGATGCTTCTGGAACCAATGTGCCTATGGTGTAGGAGTTTACCTGCTGAGATGAGACAAAGAGTGGCTTAGACCTGAGGAAGTTCAAGTAACCAGTTGTGGGGCTTTATACCTAGTTAGTTGTCCTTGAGGAGGACTCAACTCTAATGTGTTTCTCATATAAAAGGATCATGGGAGTACATGCATACCTTGGACATGCTTGATTCATGGTTAAGAGGTTGAGCATGTAGTTGGATATCCAAAAGTGAACCTAGGGTTCCTGGATGAAGAGGGGAAGTGGTGTACCTAATGCTCATGATGACATTTGAATCTCTATAGTTTTGAGAATGGTACTCCTCATGTGTAGAGGAAAAGGAAACCCCTTCAGTTAAAGGTAGGTTTGATGAACCCCTCACAACTAAGTTAGCCTAATATTAAGGAATGAGAACAAGTATGACCTAGCATGGTTTAATAGGTGATCTGCTTGTGCCATAGTAGCTGCTGGGTTAGGCATGTTCATGTGAATGTAAACCCTAAGGACGATTGTGACCTTGTTTTCAAGAGTTGTAGTTTCCTCCCGTCCTGGGAGAGGGACCCTTTTATAGGGTGTATACCAGTTTTGTTGAGGTTTCAGAGGATCTTGAGAAGCTAAGTGAAGAGTACATGTTATGAGAATGAACTTGTAGACCCATAGATATCCATCTCTGAGTGCATGAGGATGTGTTACAATGGAGGTAACCGGTATGGGGCCTGACCAAGGAAGGCAGGTCACCATGACCCCTATGAAGGGATGAAAGTTGGCCCATGAATGTAGGGAGATATGGTGAAGGATTGGGTGAGGTTATTGTTGGTATGTATGCCCATAGAGCAAGTCATATGATGATTGTAATGGGATACTTTGTAAATGATTTGAATAATAATAAAGGCAATTTCCAATCTATATGTTTAAACTGTTTCTGAGATGATGGTGTAACATGATAGATGTCTAAAGATTGTTTTACTCAATGACATATGCTTTTAGGTTAAGGACCTAAACGATGAGATCATACGGATGTTAAGAGTATACATTCTTGTATAGTCCCTAGTCGGTTGTTATTGTGGAAATAACCATAGACATCAATAAAACTAAAGACTAGATTGTGTGTTGGTTTATGACAGAATCTCATTAGTCATGATATGGTGATATCAAACCAAGAACATAGGTACTTGTTAGAGAACAAGGTACCAGACAGACCCACCGTGAGAGTGACACATGGAACCATGGCATGGTAGTCACAGTCAGCTCTCACAGTGATGGTGGTGAGTGTGATTCTTAGACTTGAAATCACTGCACTCAACACATGTCGTTGGGTACACTTTGACATCATCAAATGCAGTCCTGAAACATGGGTTGTTATAAAGGTGATGATTGGGTGGCTTTGACACATGGGGCTTTTGAGGGGTGAGTGATAGATATGGGATTTGTCCCTCCTAAGGGAGTTTGATATCCTTGGCCACTTGATGAGTAGGATTGAGAAAGGCATGCGCATGCACGTGTGAATCAATATGTGATATTGATGTCATACACATCTCACTCGGTCTACTCTGAGATCAAGGAAATGAATGAACATTGACAGGATGACTGTTCCATGCCTCGAGTTCGTTCTGGATATCAGTGACAAAGGAATTATACATTCACTGTAACACCATTCACGGATTGTAGGATGAAAGTTGTTCTCCAACTTTCTACTTTCACTTGGGTAGCAATGATGTGTGACTAGGCACCGCTCTTTGCTTGTGAAGTCATAAGTGTTATGGACTTTCACTGCCAACGTGAAATGGACCTGCAGGGTCACACACATAGGATTTATCCTGGAAGAGGAGTTTTGTCCACAAGCAATGTTTAGATTGATTACTAAAGGAGTTTAGTAGTTCAATTAAACACTCAATCAGTCGATGGCTCAATATCGTATGGTTCAAGGTGTTGGACGCATTGATTGGTGTATCGGATTGATTGAAATCGCATTTGACTGATTCTGCACAATCTGCATTCCCAACCGATTGGTTCATGTGATGAACCGGTCGGCTGAGGTTGCTGAACCGGTCGGCTCAATTGTTGCACTGATCGGCTCATGCACAGAGTGAAACGACCGGTTCAAGTGTTGAACCGATCGGTTCAACTGGTGCAATCGAGCAACTTGGGAAAGTAGGATTGGTGAGAATTTTCCTTTCGTTTCAAATTGCCCAATTCGATTGGGAATAATATTGGTATTCAATACCAATTGGGAAAGAAACAAGGAAAGTCAATTGGGAACCAACCTGGAACCCCAACCGACCGGTTCATGAGTGAACCGATCGGTTCAAGGGTCCCAAACGATCGGTTAAGTGGTGAACCGATCGGTTCAGGTCCCCAACCGACCAGTTCACTTGTGAACCGATCGGTTCAGGTTGCGAGATGGTTGCTTTTTGTGGAAAATCCCGAACCCTTCTACTCCTGCTTTAGTCCCGTATTGTCGGGCATAGAGAACCCTGTCCCATGACCCGCCTATATATAGGGGTATTGGAGGCTTCTCAGAGTACAACTCAGTGCAAGTTGATTGCTCTACAAAGTTGTTGTTCTCTCAGGTTTTGGTAACCGAGAGAGAGCCCGAGCAAGTGCTTCCCGTAAAGGGAGGTGCAGCATGGGAAGGACAACTGCAGTTGCAATTGACAGCAGGATAGTGTGTTGGCGACTAGTACGTCAACAGAAGGGTGCGACTCCTTCCACTTCCTTGTGGGACAAGGAGAGTGGAGTTCCAGGTGGTTTGTGTGGACTACTTCAGAGGCGGGAGGTCACTGCCGCTCAGGATGACAACTGTCATCCGACAGTCCGGTAGGAGGAGGAGTCTTCAGTCCCAGTGCGACCAGGAGCTGCACAGACACCATCCAAGACCGGAGGTGAAGACCGCGCAAGGCGCGTGGTATTGTCGCCGAGTAAGCCTCGGGACAAGGTATGATTCACAAACCATCTTTCCTATTATATAGATGTTGACGCGATTCCTTTTGACCCGGGTTTGGGGAGAAAAATTTTTGTTTCCGCTGCTTCTCTGCCTCCTCCAAAACCCAACAGTGGTATCAGAGCCACGTCAACCGCTCTATATTTTAGGATTATCGATATGATCGATTTTGGTTTGTCGCCTTTATTTATTGCATGCGATGCGAATAATATCGGCTTTATACATGTCCAATCCACAAATCCCTAATATACATATATGATATGTAATATTAATGCACTCGATACGCGTCGCCCTTAAACAAGTTTTGTGGTGGATGTGTAGCATGATTATGGCCTATAAACCCCTATATCTGTGTATGGTTGTTTGTATGGTTGCTTGCATCTCGGTCTGCGCACCGATTCCCTTTCTCATATTCCTAATGTAACTTGAAATAATTCGAGAATTCTTTTCCTACCTTTGCTCCCCCCGAATGTAACTCGGGGTTTCACAATTCAATTGTAAATAGGATAGATTTTATTTCCTGTTATGTCAAAGAACGGCGGACAACCTGAAGACGATCGGTTCAAGGAGTGAACCGATCGGTCGGTGATCCAGACGGCCGATTCGAGGAACGAGATGAGCAGGTGGCGACCTGAGGAGATGCACGATGACCGGTGGACCGATCGGCTGGAGGTTCCAGTCGATCGGCTGGTGGCACCCGAACAACCGACCTGATGGCGAGCCGATCAATCATGGAGATGAGCTGATCAAACCCAGAAAGGCAGGCACAGATTTCATCTTGTACAGGTTGCATGTGATGTAGACCTAGATGACTGTGATTCCTCTTGGCTCGAGGAATCACAAATAGGATGGCCATAATCATTGCTTTTTATCGTTTATGCATGTTTTCTGTGGGATATAGCATGTATATGATACATACTATATATTGTGGTGATTGGATATGTATATATATATATATCAAACCAAATCCCTCATTAAATATTAAGTCTTATATGCCTTCCATTAGTGACACACATGGCAAACTTGATCGACCAAGCGTAGGTTACGCCAAAGCGTGGTGCGCCGTATATCTTGTGGAAGTGTGAAGGGTCGACATGTAGGTTCTGCCAAAGCAGGGTGCATGTTTACCGTGTCGGCTTTTGGGTTAGACTTAACTGGTGATTCTTAGAGCGTCCAAGCCCAGAGGCACGGAATGTTCATGGCAAGGTGTTGTGCATGTTCATTCATCAAGAGTTGCATATGATGCAATTGGCAAGAGTTTCCTACCCGGAAGATCTGAGTTGTGGGTGACAGCCAAAGCTGGTCCATGGCTTAGAGGATTCTAGGATCTTGACCCACTAGAAGATTGTACGCTGCAATCTTCCGAATTGATGGTGAGGGCTATCAATTTGAGTCAAAATAGTGGGAGCGGTAATTAATTAAAGGCCTAATTAACTATCGTCAAATTTTATTCAAATCAAATCAAAAGGTTTTGACAAATGCAAATTTTCTCTTTTAGAATGGAAAAAGAATCATCTTTTAAAATGGGAAAATTAATTGAGAATAAATTCCATAACTAGTTGAGGACTGTGGGAAGTGTTCTGCACAATCCAGATATACCAGGAGCCTTAGAATCCACTCTATGTACGCTTAATGCGTTGGTGAAGAAGAAAGTAGGTAAGGGAGAGAAGTGTTCTCTCGCCAAACCAATTTCTTCTACATGGAGAGGATGGAAGGAACAATGGAAGAAGAAGTCGGAGATAGAGATCTCTACTTATGGTGTATACGTAATAGAGATTAACTTTACTACTTCTTCATCATGGGTACTTGATACCGGATGCGGATCTCACATTTGTTCAAATGTGAAGGATCTTAAGAGAAGTAGGCCTTTGGGGAAGGCGAGGTTGAACTACGTGTTGCTAATGGGGAAAGAGTTGCCGCCAGTGCCGTAGGAACCTATGAGTTAACTCTACCTAGTGGGCTAATAATAGAGTTGAAGAACTGCTATTATGTACCTACCATAAATAGGAACATCATTTCCGTCTCTTGTTTGGACAAAGATGGATTTGAATTTCTTATTAAGAATGGAAAGTGTTCCATTTCTAAAGATGGGATCTTTTATGGCAGTGCCCCTATGTCTTATGCTCTATACTTGATAGACTTGGAGACAAATGTATACAACGTAAATACCAAAAAGCAAAAACTCAATGACTCAAATAAAACATATCTCTGGCATTGTCGTCTAGGGCACATAAATGAGAAGCGCATTTCTAGACTCCATAAAGATGGTTATCTAGACTCTTTTGATTATGAATCAATAGAGACATGTGAATCTTGTTTGTTGGGCAAGATGACCAAGACTCCCTTTTCAGGTAAAGGTGAGAGAGCTAGTGATCTATTAGGACTCATACATACTGATGTATGTGGGCCTTTTAGAACTAATTCCAGAAATGGGTATCAGTACTTCATTACCTTTACTGATGATTTCAGTAGGTATGGCTATGTGTACCTGATGAAACATAAGTCAGAAACCCTTGAAAGGTTCAAGGATTTCATGAATGAAGTACAGAACCAGCTTGGTAAAAGTATTAAGGCACTTCGTTCTGATCGAGGTGGAGAATACTTGAGCCAAGAGTTTGAGGACCTTCTGCGAGCCCATGGTATTGTATCACAGTGGACTCCGCCTGGAACACCACAACATAATGGTGTGTCTGAAAGAAGGAATCGCACATTGTTAGATATGGTGCGATCAATGATGAGTTTTGCTGATCTTCCAATTTCTTTCTGGGGTCATGCTCTTGAAACCGCCACGTTTACACTTAACCGTGTGCCATCTAAATCGGTTCAAAAGACACCATATGAGATATGGACTGGGAAGCGTCCCAATTTGTCTTTTATGAAGATTTGGGGTTGTGGGGCTTACGTCAAGAAAATGTTTCCTGATAAGCTTGGACCCAAATCTAATAAATGTTACTTTGTTGGATATCCCAAGGAGACCAAGGGATACTATCTATACCACCCTACTGACAACAAAGTGTTTGTTGCCAGGGATGTTGTGTTCCTAGAGAAGGAATTTATTTCCAAAGGAAACAATGGGAGGAATATAGAGCTTGAAGAAGTTCAAGCCCAACAAGAGAACATTGAACCGGTAGATGTACCAGAGGAAAATGTAGATTCGCAAGATGTTGTGGAATCTCAGTCTCCTAAGGTAACACAAGGACCTCGTAGATCTAGTAGGACTCGCCTTGAACCTGAGAGGTTTGGATACCTTGTAACTCAGGAAGGTGGAGAGTTGATCATAGATGATGATCCAACTACCTACGTAGAGGCTATGGAGGGACCAGATTCTGAGAAATGGCTTGAAGCCATGAGATCCGAGATGGAATCCATGTACTCTAACAAAGTATGGACTTTGGTGGAACCACCCGAAGGGGTAAAACCCATAGGGTGCAAGTGGGTCTTCAAGAAAATGACCGACATGGATGGAAATGTGCAAACTTATAAAGGCAGATTGGTTGCAAAGGGTTTTCGACAAATTCAAGGTGTTGACTATGACGAAACCTTTTCTCCATTTGCCATGATTAAGTCCATCAGGATCATGCTTGCTATTGCAGCTTATTATGACTATGAGATTTGGCAGATGGATGTTAAAACCGCATTCCTTAATGGGAATATACATGAGGATGTGTACATGACACAACCTGAAGGTTTTGTAGATCCAAAGAATGCCAATAAAGTCTGTAAACTGCAAAGGTCAATCTATGGGTTGAAGCAAGCATCTCGGAGTTGGAATCTTCAATTTGATGAGGAAGTCAAAGTGTTTGGCTTTATTCAAAATGAAGATGAACCTTGTGTGTACAAGAAGGTTAGTGGGAGCTCGACCACATTCCTCATATTGTATGTGGATGACATACTTTTGATGGGGAATGATGTCTTAGCCTTAGAGAAGGTAAAGACTTGGCTTGGTAAAACTTTCTCAATGAAGGACTTAGGAGAAGCATCCTATATACTAGGAATTAAGATCTATAGAGATAGATCTAGAAGGCTTCTCGGACTAAGTCAGAGCACGTACATTGACAAGGTGCTGAAGCGGTTCAGCATGGAGAACTCAAAGAGAGGCAGCGTCCCTATGCTACATGGAGTTACCGTCTCTAGAGCTCAATGTCCCCAATCTTGTGAAGAGAGGGAGCGTATGAATGGGATCCCATATGCATCAGCCATCGGATCCATCATGTACGCTATGTTGTGCACACGCCCAGATGTCTCGTATGCTCTCAGCATGACGAGCAGGTACCCTTCAGATCCTGGGGATGCTCACTGGACAGCCGTGAAGAACATCTTCAAGTAATTGCGAAGGACTAAGGATCAATTTCTTGTGTACGGCGGCGAGGAAGAGCTGGTTGCAAAGGGTTACACCGATGCAAGCTTCCAAACCGATAAAGATGATTACAGATCACAGTCAGGATTTGTGTTTTGCCTTAATAATGGAGCTGTGAGCTGGAAGAGTTCCAAGCAAGAAACAGTTGCCGATTCTACTACAGAGGCCGAGTATATTGCTGCTTCGCATGCAGCAAAGGAGGCTGTGTGGATCAGGAAGTTCATTTCTGAACTTGGTGTAGTTCCCAGTAGCTGTGATGCAATTGAGCTTTATTGTGACAATAATGCAGCTATTGCACAAGCTAAGGAGCCCAGATCACATCAGCGGTCCAAGCACATACTGCGACGCTTCCATCTCATATGAGAGATCGTACAGTGAGGAGATGTGAAGATTTGCAAAGTACCAACTGAAGACAACATAGTTGATCCACTGACTAAGGCCCTTTCTCAGCAGAAGCATGATGGTCATGCTAGGTCACAAGGACTGCATTTCCTTGGTGACTGGCTCTAAGGGCAAGTGGGAGTCTGTTGGTATGTATGCCCATAGAGCAAGTCATATGATGATTGTAATGGGATACTTTGTAAATGATTTGAATAATAATAAAGGCAATTTCCAATCTATATGTTTAAATTGTTTCTGAGATGATGGTGTAACATGATAGATGTCTAAAGATTGTTTTACTCAATGACGTATGCTTTTAGGTTAAGGACCTAAATGATGAGATCATACAGATGTTAAGAGTATACATTCTTATATAGTCCCTAGTCGGTTGTTATTTTGGAAATAACCATAGACATCAATAACACTAAAGACTAGATTGTGTGTTGGTTGATGACAGAATCTCATTAGTCATGATATGGTGATATCAAACAAAGCACATAGGTACTTGTTAGAGAACAAGGTACCGGACAGACCCACCGTGAGAGTGACACATGGAACCATGGCATGGTAGTCACAGTCAGCTCTCACAGTGATGGTGGTGAGTGTGATTCTTAGACCTGAAATCACTGCACTCAACACATGTCGTTGGGTACACTTTGACATCATCAAACGCAGTCCTGAAACATGGGTTGTTATAAAGGTGATGATTGGGTGGCTTTGACACATGGGGCTTTTGAGGGGTGAGTGATAGATATGGGATTTGTCCCTCCTAAGGGAGTTTGATATCCTTGGCCACTTGATGAGTAGGATTGAGAAAGGCATGCGCATGCACGTGTGAATCAATATGTGATATTGATGTCATACACATCTCACTCGGTCTACTCTGAGATCAAGGAAATGAATGAACATTGACAGGATGACTGTTCCATGCCTCGAGTTCGTTCTGGATATCAATGACAAAGGAATTATACATTCACAATAACACCATTCACGGATTGTAGGACGAAAGTTGTTCTCCAACTTTCTACTTTCACTTGGGTAGAAATGATGTGTGACTAGGCACCGCTCTTTGCTTGTGAAGTCATAAGTGTTATGGACTTTCACTGCCAACGTGAAATGGACCTACAGGGTCACACACATAGGATTTATCCTGGAAGAGGAGTTTTGTCCACAAGCAATGTTTAGATTGATTACTAAAGGAGTTTAGTAGTTCAATTAAACACTCAATCAGTCGATGGCTCAATATCGTATGGTTCAAGGTGTTGGACGCATTGATTGGAGTATCAGATTGATTGAAATCGCATTTGACTGATTCTGCACAATCTGCATTCCCAACCGATCGGTTCATGTGATGAACCGGTCGGCTGAGGTTGCTGAACCGGTCGGCTCAATTGTTGAATCGATTGGCTCATGCACAGAGTGAAACGACCGGTTCAAGTGTTGAACCGATCGGTTCAACTGGTGCAATCGAGCAACTTGGGAAAGTAGGATTGGTGAGAATTTTCCTTTCGTTTCAAATTGCCCAATTCAATTGGGAATAATATTGGTATTTGATACCAATTGGGAAAGAAACAAGGAAAGTCAATCGGGAACCAAATTGGAACCCCAACCGACCGGTTCATGAGTGAACCGATCGGTTCAAGGGTCCCAAACGATCGGTTCAGTGGTGAACCGATCGGTTCAGGTCCCCAACCGACCAGTTCACTTGTGAACCGATCGGTTTAGGTTGCGAGATGGTTGCTTTTTGTGGAAAATCCCGAACCCTTCTACTCCTGCTTTAGTCCCGTATTGCCGGGCATAGAGAACCCTGTCCCATGACCTGCCTATATATATAGGGGTATTGGAGGCTTCTCAGAGTACAACTCAGTGCAAGTTGATTGCTCTGCAAATTTGTCGTTCTCTCAGGTTTTAGTAACCGAGAGAGAGCCCGAGCAAGTGCTTCCCGCAAAGGGAGGTGCAGCAAGGGAAGGACAACTGCAGTTGCAATTGACAGTAGGAGAGTGTGTTGGCGACTAGTACGTTAACAGGAGGGTGTGACTCCTTCCACTTCCTTGTGGGACAAGGAGAGTGGAGTTCCAGGTGGTCCGTGTGGACTACTTCAGAGGCGGGAGGTCACTGCCGCTCAGGAGGACAACTGTCATCCGACAGTCCGGTAGGAGGAGGAGTCTTCAGTCTCGGTGCGACCAGGAGCTGCACAGACACCGTCCAAGACCGGAGGTGAAGACCACGCAAGGTGCGTGGTATTGTCTCCGAGCAAGCCTCGGGACAAGGTATGATTCATAAACCATCTTTCCTATTATATAGATGTTGACGCGATTCCTTTTGTCCCGGTTTTGGGGAGAAATTTTTTTTTCCGTTGCTTCTCTGCCTCCTCCAAAACCCAATAGTTCTAACTTGAACATGTACTATAATGGAATCCTAAGTCTATCCTAGGGTCAGGTAGGGATAAGATCGATGGAAGTAGGAGTTGCCTAATTCCCTAGTTGCACATGACCATAGGGTCGGGAGGTAACATCTATCATTGTCTGAGGGCCATGGGTTAGGAGATTGATCACCTTGATGAACTCATGGGACCCAAAGGGAAGATGAGTAGGGCACTCTCTAGATGCATAAGGGAAGAGGGATGACCCCAAAAGTGCCAGCACCCTATAGACCTAGAGGAGATGATAAAGGATTGTGTGGGGATCAAAGTAGGTTCGAGACCAGTTTTCCATGGAGGAAATTTTGATATCATGATGTTTGTGATGCAACGACATGAGTTGCATGTTTCAACTTAGATTTGAAGGTGTACTGGCAAGGTGGGATGTACCATCTCTACTCTTGGAATGGGAAGAACTCTGTATTTGGACGACCACTAAATGCTTATTTCTTCTTGTTATGGGAGTGAGAGATAGGACAATACGCATGCCACACACCAAGGGTAAAGATGATGTGAGTTGGAACGTTGCTATAAGGAATGAGGACAGAGATGATAACATACCTTGGTGGAGTGAATGATACATGGATAGGTACAAATGATAACAGTATTAAGATAATCACCTTATGAGAATGTTTTATCATGAGCTATGTGGAATCTACATGTGATACAAGTTTGAGTTCGATAACCAAGAGGATGATCCTAGAGTTTTCTTGAAGAAGACAAACTTAGAGTTTGAGATGAGATGGTAAGTAGAATACATGGCGGTGTATGTCTTCAACATTGCTTGAGGAGGTGGAGTGGTAATGGATGCTCTGGTTGAGATATAGCTGCCTAGTTTAGCTAGAGGCTAGAAGAAGTGGAGGTTTTTCGGCTAACCCTAAGTGTGGAAAGAAGATGTGTTTTGGCTAACACTCAGATGTAACAAGATATGTTGAACATGTTAATGGTTGTTTGGTTAGCCAGATTAGTCCTTGATGTAATGAAAGGATGGTTATAGAACCTCAGATGCACTTCTTTCTTACCAACCCTTGACATATGACGGTAATAAAACCTGGTTTAGGGCTTCTGAGGAATCAATCTAGAGGAATCATGACATACAGGAAAGCATGATCACCATACACCATGAAACTACAAAGATAGTAAGTGATGGTAGAGCTTTGGATGCCTGATACATGTTGCATGTGGCATGTGGCCATGCAAATCAGGGGTGAAGGATGAACACCATTAACCCAGTGTATGATATAAAGAGTTCCTGAGAGGGAATGGGAGTTCATCACTATGGATGTTGTGAGTCTCCCCTAGACCAAGAAGGTCAAGATGCAATATGGGCTATGGTAGATCGCCTTACCTAGATGACATGAGAAAGGAAGGGTTCTGTCAAGGGACAAATCTGGTTGAACTACATATGAAAAGAGATGGTTCAACTGCACCCTGATGCGAGTTCGAAGGTCGTTGAGTTTGATCTAAAGGTTCCCTTCCAAAAGTGGAGTGGGTACGTGAAGGACTCAATGATAGTACAGTTTATCACCCCTAACTAATGGTTAGTGTGACCCAGACTAGAGGGTCTGATGAGAGGAAGTGTTCTTGTTCAGGGTGATACAAAGAGACAGTTCTTAAGATGTGATGTTAACAACCATAGCCTTTATCGGGATGAAAGAAGCTTTGTAAGAGAGGTTGTGTCAGTCACCACTTCAGTAAGGTGATGTTGGTGAAAGGACCATGTGATGGTTAGAAAAGGACCACCGTGTGTGTAGATGAAGTCGCTTTGATCATGCAATGGCTGAAAGGAGCCTAGAGATGACAAGAGTCATGAGCAGATGCAAAGTAGACTGACATGCAGTTCACTGTGGGAGAATATGTGACATGAAAATCCGACCCCTCTAAGTTATAGCTAAGAGAACTGAGTCCCCGATGCATGGGTTCTTTTGACATGGTTTGGTGGAGAAGGTTAAGTTTGATCTTATCCCTCATGATAAAGTAATGTGTGATGAGTTCCATGTGTCCAATTTAGAGAACTATGTGTGGCACCCCAATCATGTGCTGAGCAATGAACCTAGTGAGCCCCAAGGGAGGCTGAAATGGCCTGAGTCACATGTGCAGTTTATAGACGCCAGGAAGAAAGAACTCAGAGAAAAGAATATGTGATGATAAAGGTTCTTTGGAAATGCCATGAGTACGGTAAAGCCACATAGGGGCCAATGATGGACATGGAAAAGTCTTATCCTGAATTGTTTGTTTGCTTGATAGAATTTTGAGGGCAAAATTCCTATAAGAAGGGAAGGATGTTACAACCCCAATTTTTGGGTTCATTTGGTGAGAAATGTAATTTCTCATATTAAAGATAATTGAACAAAGAATGGTATAATTTGTTTTGAATACATGGATTTTGTTTACAATAGCCTTGTTGTTTGTGTTGTGGGCTTTATTGGCTATTGGGCCCAAATAACAAAGAAAATTCAATTAGTAATTGAATAATTGAATATTTGAGAAAAGAAAGAAGTAGAAACCTCTAGAAGGCAAAGAGATGTAATCCAAATAGGATTTCGTGCCTCTTGGGTTCCTTGGGTTCCAAGGAGTCCAAAGTTGCAAAAGGAAAGTAATAAGAAAAGAAAACATTAATTAAGTATTTCTTTATTAAGAAAGAAATTGAAAACAATGAGAAAATGTGGAAAGTAAGTGAAAAAAGGTACAATTGAGTTATCCTTGGTAGAATTTCGTATCCCAAGGAATTCTAATGATAAAAGGAATGCCAATGAGGAAAATAAAAGAGAAATAAAGAGAAATCCTCAAAAAGGAAACATTTTAATGAAAAATAAACAAGATAATGTGAAATAATGCATATAGATGCATCTAGAAGGATAATAAGTATCCTTGAAAAAGGAATTTCGAAATCTTTGAGATTCTTGGGATCCAAGGAGTCCCAATAAAGAGGAAAGAAAGAGAAAATACCAAATTGCAAAATAAAAGTATAATAGGAATACATATTTAATGAATTATGTGGTTTTGTTAAGAAGGAAGTATTTCCTACTTAAGGAAATATATTTTCGTGGCTAATATATTGAAAGGCATGAATAAAGAGAATAATAGAGAGAATTTTCATATTTTCAATTATTCATGCAATAAAGGATATCAAAAATATGTTTAGAAGAGAGAGAATCTTGCTTTTTAATATAGGAATTGGATTCCTATTGGGAAAGAACCATGTTGCTTTGTAGGCAAGCAACTTAGGGCATCGTTACCCTCCCCTATATAAGGGGTAGGGATTTTGGCTCGATTTTGAGAAATCCCTCACGTCTCACTCTCTTATCCTCCTTCTTCCTTGTTCAAACCCTAGTCGAGGAGAGCACGTCTAACCCCGAGGCAGTGAGGACTTGTGGGGTCATCACAGTCGATGAGAGAAGTTCCACAACGCAAGAGAGGACCTCAGCCGTCGTCACCATGCCCGAACCTATGTGTGACAAAGGCAACACGGCTGCAAGAGCTGCTGGTGGTCACGGACATGGCCAGCATGGACCGACCCTCCTAAATGCGAGCTGAGGACCTCCCTAAGTGTGGGGGGGGGGGGGGGGCGTTGGAGGTAGGGGCATTGTCCCTGATGGTCACCGGCCTTCGAAGAGGAAGGGGCGCACGCGTACCTACTGCAAATCGGCAGCTAGGGCAGCAGAACTCGGCCTGCCCGAGGTTGAAGAAAGTAAAGGGTGTGTTGGACGGTTATGCCCTCCACGGGCTAAAAGAGCTGATATTTAAGTGGAGGGTAAATTTGTAATTCGGTTATGTTTGCGCAGCAACAAGCAACGTTGCATGGAAGGTGCCTACATGGCAACCCGTCATTGGCCGAAGTAAGTGATTTATTGCAAAAATCGTATCTAATAAACCGTAGCTCGGATAAATACAAATAATATATGTATTTTGATCATAAGAACACAAGGAATCCAATAAAAATTGTTTGATAGCCTGAATCTGATCATAGTTCGAAATGTAGTGTAAATTATCATCTTTAATGAATTAAAGATTAAGAAACCCTATTTTGAAATGAATAAAGTGTTTAATAGGGTTTAATGGTTCATTAGAGTTTATGTTAACCTGTTAAATGTAAAAAGGTACATTATGTTAAAAAAGGAAGAACTTTGCACGTGATTAGTCTAATTTAGAGTTTAGGTGCTTAAATATGTTTGAAATTTGAAAAGGACATAAAGTTATCATCTTTAATGATTTAATTAAGGAAAAATCCTTATATTTGATGATAGATGGACTTAATGACATTATTTGGATAATTCAAGCTGATATTAACCTGTTGTTAATAAAAGTGAAAATAGGATCTAAAAAGATGATCTTTTTATATAATTGGCTTAGTTTAGGGTTTCGTGCATGATTATGCATTAATAAGCTTGAAAACCCTAATTTAGATGAATATGTCTTTTAATTGTTTTAATTGTTCAAATCCATGAATAAATAGGGATATGATGATCCTAAGTCAATTTGGGTATAAAAGACTATTAAAATGAATAGTTGAGCAATTAAGGTTCATATAAGTAGAAAAGAGTATTTTAGGGTTTGTTGACCTAAAAGAGATAAAGTTTGAGAAATTAATCTCAGAAACCCTAATGAATATTAATGAAACCTTAATGTGGATTAGAAACCCTAGAAAGTGAATCCAAGTCAATAAAGTAGATTCTTGATAAAGTATATAATAAATAGAGTGCATATTCTTTTCAGGAATTATGTGATGATTGAATTGCTTGCTTGGATTTCATTCTTGGTTGGGTTTACTTAATGCTTGTGAAATCATCAAATCAGGTATGTGGTTACGCTTATGAATATATCAAGTTATGTTTTCTGAGGTTTACCGAAGTTTTCATCGATGAGATGAATTATTTGTTAGATGATTTTAATTCATGCAAACTATAATGTGGATATGACTATCACCTAAGATATGTGCCTACTAGCTCAGATCCTGGTCCCCTCTGTGGCTTATTAGTTGACCTAGTACATGGCTACCTATGGGGTAGGTCCATCAGGTCATCAAATGACTTAGTACATGGCTACCAATGGGGTAGGTCCATCAAGTCACTTTGAGTTAGATATTGGGCTACTTCTGGGTAGTGCCATGTGACTCTATTACCTTATGTATTGGCTACCTGTAAGGTAGGACCATGGGGGTAAGGATCTACCTAAAGAGAGGTAGCATGCAAGGACATCACAAAGTTAGGGGATAGGTAAGGATTGAGTAGTATGACTTAAATTGTAATCTTGGTTGTTAAATGATTAATTGAATGATTACATTGTTAAGAATAATTCCATGATTATTGTTTCCCCCACATACAAGCTTCGGCTGACTGACGTTTTGTTTGTCGGCGTTTTAGGTACAAGCCAAAAGAACAAACTGTAAATCGTCATATTGGGAAACACATGAAGTAAAATAAGGAGGATTAGTTAGAGTAGAATCCTTAAGTGGATAAAAGTTTAGAGATCCAAGTTTTTTAAAAAAAAGGTATGCAAAAGTTTATTTTCTTACAACCTTTCAGTTTAGTCTGTTAAAATTTAATAATTGTTCTTGGATAATTGTCAAACCTTTGATCTGGGTTATTGGTTAACGGCTCTGACCTTTCGGTATCCCTTAATTGGGGGTTACCGGGAGTCGGGGTCGTAATTGGGGGTTACCGGGAGGCGGGGTTATCATGCAACTATAAAGTGACTATGATTATCACTATGAATACATATATAAATGGCTTAGATCCGAATCCACCTCTATGGCTTGTAAAGGCTACAATAACAACTAATCAGGTACATCATGAGAATGTATATACTCTTAACATTTGTATGATCTCATTGTTTAGGTCCTCAACCTGAAGACATACACCATTGAGTAATATCATTCTCTAGACATTTATTATGTTATTCGTTATCTCATAATGAATATAGAAAATAAATTGGAAGCTTTCCTTTATTATTAATCAAATCATTGACATGTTATGCCATTGCAATTATTATATGATTGGCTCTCTGGGCATACATACCAACAGACTCCCACTTGCACATAGAGCCAATCACCCACATATCTCATCTTGAGTGACCTAACATGTCTGTCATGCTTCTGTTGCACATGTGCTTTTATAGCGAGATTAGCAATGTTTGCTTTAAGTTGGTATTTTGCAATTTTCTCATCTCTTTGTTGTATGACTACTAGTATGAGATGGAAGTGTCGTAGTATGCTATCCGAGATTCCCAACCTAACTAGTAGCTTCATTGTTGTAATCAGTATTTCTATTGTGTCATCAATGATGGGAACCCCACACAAGTTCATCCATATGAAATTCTTGATCCATACAATATCCTCTATTGTTCTTATAACACAAAGATGCTTGGCTTCTTTTGTAGATTCGAACAACTATCATTAGCTCAGAATCCTTTCTATCTTATAGTTCTCATTTGTCATCAAACCTAAATTTAGATTGTGATTATTTTGTCAGTTTGGAATCTTGGATGGGTATAACTATATACATCCAACTCTTCCTTATTACCATAACCAAGGAACCAATCTTTTAAGTGATTCACATGCACATAAGGATGTTCTTTATGGTAGTCTAGTGACTCTCACTTGCATCTGACATATACCTTCTTGTCACGTCCAATACATACGAGATTTCTAGGAAGGTATATATATGTATTCTCATCATGTCAAATACATATGAGATGACTTGATATCCTCTCATCATGTCCAATACATACAAGATTACTAGATATCTTCTCATCATGTCCTATACATATGAGATAAAGGGATAAGTACATATCATTTCATTCAAGATAAATCCAATTGCAAATGCATATGCCATTTATCTAGGTGTTTGTGTTCTTCATAAGAATTGGGACACTAGGCTCCTGAGAGATCAACTCCATGGAACATGGACATGTTTTCTCTCATTGAGACTTGCACGCTAAACCCTTCAAAATCTTGCCAATGTATGTGCTCTTTCTTAGATCAAGAAGCTTTCCAGATCTATCTCTATAAACCACGATCCCTATCTCATAGGATGCTTCACCTACATTCATAATATAGAAGGTACTTTCCTTGCTAGGTTTTAACATTTGTAGGATAAGGATGTTATTGCCCATCATTATGTGGAACATCAATATGCTCCCACTAAATATTTTGTAATCATAGATTCCATCTTCATTCTGACTCAAGTCAAACCTTTTGACTATCTTGTCAAATAGAATATTCCATCTCTGAGATGCTTGATTCATACACATATTGACTTTTGTAGCTTATAGATTGTATTTGCATTAATGGATTTATAAAACCATTAGGGTGTGTCACGTACACCTCCTCTTATTTATTCCAATTAAGGAATGAGGTTTTAACATCCATATGCCAAATCTCACAGTCATAATGAGTTGTAATAATAAACATGATCCAGATGGATTTATCCATGGTAACTGGAGAAAAGACTTCATCATGTTCAACACTTTCAACTAGTTTAAACTCTTTTGCAACCAAACTACCCTTCCATGTTGGTCTCCTTTCAAAGACCCACATGCACCCTATGGGTTTCACTCCTTCAGGTGGATCAGTAAGGCCATACATTGTTGATTTACATGGAGTCCATCATTGATCTCATGGCCTCAACCCATTTCTCAGATTTGATCGCTCAGTAGCTTCTAGGTAGGTTGTTGACTCGTTTTTATGATCAACTCGCTGCCTTTTTAGTTATAAGATATCATAATCTTTCAAACTCAAGGCATGTTCTACTAGAACTATGAGTTTTGTGTTTTGATAAGGAACTTGAGATTCCATAACAACTTATGATTATCCTTGTTCCTATTGTACCTCTTTAGGTTCTATGTTTTCTTGTTTGTCTTGAACATTTCAAGTTATACTTTTACTCCTAGTGATTCGTTTAGAACTAATTTCTATTTAGGAATTCAACCATCCTAGCAACAAACACTTTGTTGTCAGGTTGGAATATGAGTAATATTCAACAAGATAACATTCATATGATTTGTGGATAAAGTTGTTTAAGAAACTATTTTCTTATATAATCATTCAATCCTAATCACTAAGACACATCAGGACACTTCCCATGCCATATCTCATATGGTGTCTTTTGAACCAATTTACATGGTAAATTGTTTTAGTGTAAAGTATGTGCCAAAAGAAAATTGTAAGATTAGCTAGATTTTATTGATAATCTCACCATGACTTAATAGGATGGGACACCTTCTTTCTGATACACTCGACTGATACATTATCATTGTGTTTTAGGTGGAGTTTATCATTATACACTATCATGGTCTCTCCAGAAGGTCCTCAAACTCTTGGTTTAAAATATTTCAACATGGTTCACATCAATGTATCTTAATACTTTTACCAATTTATTTATTTACTTCATTTATGATCTCCTTGAATACTTCAAGATATCCAAACTTGTATTTCACTAAATACAAATTTTAATATCTACTAATCGCATAAGTAAATAAAATGAGGTACTTGTAACTACCTTTAGCATTCATTCCAAAAGGTATATGTACATTAGTATGTAATAGTCCTAATGGAATAGTCGATCTCCCACTACATCTAGTAAAGATGCTTTTACCATATTGCACAACATATAAGACATGCATGTCTCTATTAGTTTAATAACCAAAAGAGTCTAACAACCATCACATGGATTCTTAGAAATGCATTTCTCGTCCATGCACTCTAGATGAAAATGCTATAGGTATTCAGTTTGTTTGAGTTATCAAGTCATCAATATATGTGTCATACACATATTCATCTTTAGAACTATCAAGTATACTTTGTAAGACATAGGGCATTGCCATAAGAGATTGTATCTTTTAAAATGATATATAATGTTCTTGTCATACAAGACATGATGTTTTCATCAATGGCTGGTACATAACAGCAATTTACTAATTATGTTATGTGCCCATAAATGAGAACCTTTAACTATAGTGGAAACAACCCTTGCACCATATAGTTCTTGCTTACTTCTTCTGCGGTCCTGAAGTGAAGATATCTATCTCTATCTTCTTCTTGAAATCCTCTATGAGGATAATTCTTTCTAATGTCTAGATAAGTGATAATGGTTGCAATTTCTTTTCTTTATCCTTTATGTGAAAAGGATAGATTCCTTTTACACTTACCCTTATCCATAGATTGAGTGTAGAAGACATGGACTTAAGGTTAGCCTCAGAACACTACTTAGCCTTGTCTTTGCCCTATGACTCACTTCCATTGATCATCATCATAGATTTGTCCTTATTGGCATCAACATGCCAAGCATTTGATAAACGGACTATATGATTCATGGAACACTTGAATAATCATATTCATGGTCAACTCTTGACATAAGAGAAATCCCAGTCATTCCATATGTCCAATTACATTGAGCACACGGGGTTCTATTGGACCTCCCTTTGTTAATTTACACTCAATGAGCACTTTAGAGACATTATACCTTCTTTGCTTTACATGATTCTTAAGATGTGTTACAGTCTCAATAATGTCCATGTTTTACATGTTGTTCATGCAACTCATAGTTCATACAACAGAGCATTAGGTATTCAAATGTCTATGGCATCATTGTCATGCTTCAATAAGCATCCTTTTAGCCTTAGGCACATTTAGAGGGGGTCCCTCTGGCATTGGTATATCAAGGACATAGAAATTTTTCTCACTGATGAGAACATTTCTCAAAGTCCTTAACCAATTGTGGAAGTTTATCCCGTTTTATCCTTCTTGAGGACTTATCACAATTTGAACGTGTTTTTTGTGTGACATTTGATTCTACAAAGAAATATTACAACTTTTCAAAATATTTTTGATTTGGTTTTATTTGATAAAATTGATCATATTAACTATGTCTTTAATTAACTATTTCTTCCACTATTTCATTCAAATTGATAACCCTCATGTATTAATTCATAAGATTGCAACGCACAACCTTCTAGTGAGACAAGATCCAAATATTATCAAAGTCATGAGCCAATAGGGTTGTCACCCACAACTTGATTCTATTTGGTAGGCAACTTTTTCTAATTACATCATATGCAACTCTTGATAGATGATATAAAAAACTCATTTCCATGATCATTTGCATGCCACTAGGTCCTTAATCCAATTAAGGTCACCTAGTTAATCCTGACCCAAAAGCCAACACGATAAATCTGCACCCTTCTAGGGTAGACCCACATATCTACCATCACACATCTATGAGATAGATGACACACCATGCTAGGGTGTTCCCACGCTTGGTCAATCAAGCTTTTCATGTGTGCTTCTTATGGAAAGCATCTAAGACTTAATATTTTATTTGACAATTTTTTTTGTTAAAAATACATATACTTTATCCAATCACTACATATATAGTATGTATCATATACATGCTATAACCACAAATGAGAACATGTAACAAATAAAACACACAAGCAATGGTTATGGCCACACTAATGTAATTCCTTGGAGCCACAAGGAATTAGTACCACCTATGGTCCACATCATATGCAACCTGTTGTTGGTGAGGATCTTTGCTTGAACCAATCCAGGTTGATCAGTTCAACTCTTGAATCAGTTGGCCTGCCTCCTGGTCACTCAATTGGGCTCTTCTGAAATTATCGGCTGGTTCTCAGGTCCACGCAATGTCTAGACAACTCCATCCAATCAGTTGGTGTGACATCCTTAGATTTTCTAAAACTTAATATAATGTGTGACATCTAAATTGAAACCCTCACCTCACTGAGAATCCCAATCCAAACACATACACTAGGCTAAGAAGAAGAAAATCAGAGGAAGTCAGAAGGAAACAACAGTAGCACATGCACATGAGCAATAATAAAACCATACAACACATGTTCACCATTCAACATATAATTATAAAATGAATTTTTAGATTATTTGATATTACATATTAAATAGTAAACTTTACATATAAGCATACTACATCTTGAAATAGGTTCTTCTAAAAAATACGTCTACTTATACATCAGCTCACCGTACAACTCTCAACTATCGTGGTTCTCCAAGAGCATATGTCCACAACCTAAAACAAAGATTACATGTGGTACACGTCAGCACAATATTCAGGAATATTGTACTGAGTATGCCTTCGTGTATTTTTTTTTATACCTCTCATTACTAAGCTTGGCAATAAGATAAAACTAATACTTGGCAGTAACAAAAGAAATATAACAAAAGCATAATTGAACAGAGATGTTTGTTAACAAAAGAGAACACATATTTTAAGCACATTTTCCATTATATATCCATATATTGACATCTGAAGGTTTTGATGCATTCTCTTGACTCTCAAGGAGCTCAAGATTAAGGCCTTTATAATCGAATACCAAAGAGTTAGATCATATGAACAATGTGACCGACTACCAAAGAGTTAAGTCACTTCCAAGCATTATACTACAAAAGAGTTTAGTCTTTTCATTTAATGGAACAAATATATTATATTTCATGTGTTCATAGCCATAAGTATGGAAAATCATGCAAGATATCATACAAGAACAATCATTTCATCCAATACCATATGCCAAATATTTTACTACACATATATTATAAGCATATTATATAATAAGTCAAGTAAGAGATAAAGAATACCTTGATCACATATATCCTAATCATCACATATTCTAGAGTCAATTATATTCTTGTAAACCCCTGATTAACAAAAGATCACATATCACCATCAAATTCTCACAATCTTAACCATACTATGTCCATTTTAGGGGTTTCACTTGGTCATTATCATGACTTATATTCTTGTCTTGGTATTGTCTGACTGATTTCATATTCCAAATTATAGTTCATTAACTAATAAATGTGTTTCAAATTATTATATTAGTATATTAACAATAGGTTACATGCAGAAGAGGAAAAAAGCTTCTAGATGTCACCAAGCTTGTCATCACCGAAGCTGTTGTAGTAGAGCGGAAGAGGCAAAAAGCATCTAGACATCCAAACTTTAGTCTAACGCTTCATATAACATCACAACCCTTCAATGACCTTCACCATATCCCCCAACAATGATGGGAGACACTTACCCATAACCCATGAGTTGTGCCTTCATCTCTGACTAACCAGAGTTTGTTGCACACATATCCTTCACAAGAGCACAATACTACAAGGAGCATACTCCTATGACCTTGGCTTCATTTTCCTTTCTTCACCTTTCCTTATCTTCCTCTAATACTCTCTCTCTCCCTCTGCTTCAATCTTCCTCCTCTGACCTTCTTTGTCTGTGTTTTGAAAAGGAGATAAGAGGGAACTAGGGGACTTGTTCTCCTTAGTCTCGTTACTGTGAGATGCATAAGAAGGGTCAGATGAATCATGTTTACTTGGTGAGATCAACTACTCATTCAGTTTCCTTTCTTGATCCATGATCACCCATGAAGTGGTGATCAAATCTTCCAGCTCCAATCACCCATGTTGTTGTGCAACTGATCATGAAGATAAGGTTCTGAGCGTTCGATCTGACCTATCCAATGATCAAGTCAGGGCCACATTGTGAATTTGTGACTCCCCAAGCCAGGGGGAGCATCACACTGGTTTATATTCAAACTTAGGCTAAAAGACCAAATACCCTATTCTTTATTCCATTATTAATCAATAAAATTCACCGACTTAAAACCCAAATATCCCCTCTCTAGGAATGTCCAAACATCCTAAAAATCTAACCATATATTTTTCATCCTCATAATTGCATTCTACTAAAATTTAGTTGCAAGAATTACTTCTTTGATCGATCATTTAAATACCTCAAAAGGCATAAGTGAAAGATATATTCCTCATGCCATCAACATCAAATACCATCCAAACTTTGGGTAGACATTGATACTTCTTAATATACTCCAAATACATAAATTCACTTATGTCAAAAAACATTTATAGATTCCAAAAGATCAGTCTATCACATCCTACATACCTTAAAAGAAATTTCATCATCAAATAAACAAAAGCCTAGTCCTTCACAAACATATATGTCTTAAAAGAAATTTTGTCCTCCAAATTAAGCCATACTCTTTTTTTAAGGAAAGCCAAAAGGTCTTCATTCATAGGTAGGAAACGATTCTTGGTCCAACATATCCACAAAAAAAAGCTCTAGAGCTATATGTTTATAAGCATAGGTTATGTCATGTCATATTACAAAATTTAGGATTTACATCCACATTCCACCAAAGCATTAATGTTTGATCGATACATCATGTTATCATGTAAAGGAGTTATGATATACTTATCACTGCATCCATATGGATCACATTAGTGTGTCCTCTTCATTATATTATGCTAAATTTTTTTGAATTTTATTTGACATTTTTATTAAGAACTAACATTAATACCACTTGGCATATATCATTAATATGGTTTAATTTCACTTTCTGACATTTGGTTACAACCTTTCTTAGTGATTTATTCAAATCATTAACCAACCATATTATGTCATCACTATTCATGTAACATGTATCATTAATGTCATTTCATTGTACTTTCACATGTTAGGTTGTAAACTCTATTAGAAATTCATCATGAAATTAGACAACTATTCACATTATCATAATTCATACATATGGCTAGCAAACTAGTAGAGAGCTATGTCAAAACATCACTAGGGTTTTCCCATCTTATCATACTCTTATACATCACCTCTCAAGATTAGATCATGAACACATATTATACCATGGTTGTGCTAAACAAACTTATACAAGAGGCTTGTCAAACATGTATCGAAACTTCATCTAGTCCATTTGAGGTTGTACAAACCCTTACCTGAGGGTAGTGTCATGCTCAACCTCTCTGAGCTCACTCAACTTTATGAGTATCTCATATGCACAAACTTCATTTTACCTCTTTGGTCTATGGCTTCCAGGTCTACCGCATCGGTACTGATGATTATCTTTACAAGCTGTAGCCACATAAGCACAAACTATACCAAAATATGACTCTAATTTCATAGGTTCTCTACCCATAAGACATTCTTACCAAAAACTCTCTTATATATACAACCACTGGATTCCTACAAGGTACCATAAAGTTGAGTTTGAGGCTTTACAAAAAATAACACATTTACCTCCTCTAGGGTCTTGGGACTCTCTCTCCCTCACCTAGATGGTAGGTACTCATACTCAAATTCACATATGCACAAATAACCATCCTCTCTCTAACTCTAGGGTTTAGTCCTTCCAAGGACATCTTAGGTTCAAGATATCTATAGGAATCATGCATTAAGCAACTCAAATCATTTACTCGAGAGTAGTCGAGTTTAGGACATATCATTTCACATATTTGTAATCATTCTCGTATCTTGGAGTTTAGGTTCTCTGATCTTCTCTCTCTGGGTCCCACTCTCTCTAAATTTAGCCCCATTACTGGTCCCAACACTAGTGGTCCTCCTTTGTAAAAGAGCTTTAGGCTCAGTTGACTCACATCTTAGCTTACTTATCTTATCTTATCTTATTATATCTTACTTTTCTTATCTTAATTTACAATAAGATACACACTTTCATCATCAAAGCCTATCTCAAATCCTCAAAACTGAACTTTAATCCTTAAAAAAACAGTGATCATCATAGACCATCTTATATCATTACATAAAACTTAGATCATATATATCATCTAATCTCATTTCATCTATCATTCTAACTATCACATATTCTTATAAGGATCTAGACATCTAATCTAGAACTATTCTCTCTTGTAGTCTGATGTCATTCACTTTCACGTGGGTTGCATGACCACCTTCTAAGTGTACATGTGTGGGGATACATTTTTGTAATACTACATATGTAATACAATATTATATAGTTTTTCTTTGATAAAACATGTGTCAGAGAAAACTATCAAGGTTCGGTCCGATTGGAGTCAAAAACCAAATCCACAAAATGAGTATCCCGCACATAGTAAAGAGTCTAGTATCATTTCACCTAATGAAAATAGTGAGAATAGGGTGTAGACTGGTGTAGCTACCTAAAACATAAATGCATCATATGTTAAAGGTTTCTCTTCTCATGATGTAAATAATTTCCAAATAATGCAACGTACCATACCACTGCACTACAAGGAAAGAACGACACCTAAGGACCTTCTATACAATAAGCACTAGTGTAGGCCTAGTTCTTAGACATCTAGGTGCTAACCTAGAGACTAGGTCATATGTAGTCTCTAAAATACAACTAATCTAACCCTAATGATGCTCAAGTTCAAGGTTTTATTTAGTTTGAGTTGCATAATGACCAAATGTTAGGCTTTGCTATTGTTCATGCTCTGATACCACCTGTGACATCCCCAAATTTTCTAAAACTTAATCTAATGTGTGATATCCAAATTGAAACCCTCACCTAAGTGAGAATCCCAATTCAAACACACACACTAGGCTAAGAATCAGAAAATTTGAGGAAGTTAGAAGGTAAAAATAATAGCACATGCACATGAACAATAATAAAACTATATAACACATGTTCACCATTCAACATATAATTATTAAATGAATTGTTACAACATTTGATATTACATATTGAATAATAAACTTTACATATACAAATACTACATTCTAAAATAGGATCTTCTAGATAATAGGTCCTCTCATACATTAGCTCTCCACACATCTCTCAACTATCCTGGTTCTACAAGAGCATATGTCACAACCTAAAATGAAGATTGCATGTGGTACACATCGACACAGTATTCAAGAATATTGTACGGAGTATGCTTACATGTCTTTTTATATACCTCTCATAACTAAGATTGGCAATAAGATAAAACTAATATTATGTAGTAACAAAATAAATATAACAAAAGCATAATTCAACAAAGATATTTGTTAACAAAAGAGAACACATATTTGAAGCACACTTTTCATTATATATCCATGCACTGACCGCCGAAGGTTTTAATGCATTCTCTCAACTCTCAAGGAGCCCAATATTAAGGCCTTTATGATCGACTACCAAAGAGTTAGATCATATGTACAATGTGACCGACTACCAAAGAGTTAAAACACTTCCTAGCAATGTACTACCAAATAGTTTAGTACTTTCAAATAATGGAATAGACATATTATATTTCATGGGTTCATAGCCATAAGTATGGACAATCTTGCAAGATATCATACAAGAACAATCATTTCATCCAATACCATATGACAAGTATTATAGTACACATATAGTACAAGAATACTATATAATAAGCCAAGTAAGAGGTAAAGCATAACTCGATCACAAATATCCTAATCACCACATATTCCTAAGTCATCTATATCATTATCAACCCCTGATTAAGACAAGATCACATATCACCATCAGGTTCTTATCATCTTAACCCTACTATGTCCATTTCAGGGTTTGACTTGGTCATTAGGATATTCCATCATGACATGTATTCTTATCTTGGTATTGTCTTACTGATTTCATATTCCAAATTATAGTTCATTAACTAATATTTTTTTTTCACATTATTATATGAGTATATTAACCTTACGTTACATGCATTAACCCAAGTTAGGATTTTATCATCATTATAGGATCCTCAAACTTTTAACCTTCTTTATATGCATAATTATGATCTCATAAATCTATAATAGCTTCCAGTTACAGATATAATCTTGCTCTATAACTTTTAGGGATTCTTGAGCATCATTGTAATTATTGAACCTTAAATAGGGTTATTAGCACTAATTACCCATATGGAGCAAATTACATGATTTCTTGCATCAATATCATAATTACTGACACCAGGTGGATTATAAACATGAATATGGATTTACTGACATTTTCTCATAATTTTTGGCCATCATTTGTTATTTATAGCACATGATATAAGCATTATATAGATTACTTAAAATCATTGTTATTTAAGAATAAAAGACTGATATGATGGTTCCATGTTATTCTACTCATTTATTTGAACATTTTAGTACCTTGTTTGTAATTTTCTGATAAGTGGTCTATTTTTTGTGATTTATCTAACATATGTAGATTTATGATGTATTTACCTTTTTGTGACAGATTAGACATAGCCACGTCACCCTAGAAGGGGCTCAACTCCACTTGTTAGTGAATCATAGTGAACTGGGTGGTCTAACTAGGTTTGGCTTGATTTTCTGGTGAATTGGATATGCTCCTCTCTTATTTGTGGGTGGCATCTGCTTTCTTAGGAAGTGATCTATCTCCCATGCTTGCACCCATCCGTGAGCATCACCATTGGGCTCCATCCTCTAGCATGCAAATAGATCGCCGACTTATACTCCTATTGCTCTAATGATGATGACCCTACCATGTCGGAATCCTCTATGTTAGGAGCAAAAAGGATTCAACTCTCCACTGACTGTGGATCCTATCTCCTCCAATCCTGTCATCACTAACACTAATATGGTGGAGCAGAAGAGGCAAAAAACTTCTAGACATCTAAACTTCACTCTAACACTTGGTATATCATCACAACCCTTCAATGAACTTCACCATAGCCCCCAATAGTGATGGGAGACACTTACCCATAGCCTTAAAGATGTGCCTTTTGGCTAATCGGAGTTCGTTGCACATGTATCCTTCATGGGAGTCCACAATACTAACAAGAGCATACTCTTATGACCTTCACTTCATTTTCCTTTCTTCATCTTTCTTTATCTTCCTCTAATACTCTCTCTCTCTCGCTCTGCTTCTATCTTCCTCCTCTGACCTACTTCTTTTGTGTTCTGAAACGGAGATGACGGGGAACTATGGGACTTGTTCTCCTTAGTCTCATTACTGTGAGGCCAAAGAAGGGTCATAAGAATCATGTTGACTTGGTGAGAGCAACTGCTCAGTCAGTTTCCTCTCTGGATCCAGGATCACCCACAAAGTGGCAGTCAAAGTATCCCGCTCTAGTCACCCACGATGCCTCGTGTAACTAATCATGAAGATAAGGTTCTGAGTGTTTGATCTGACCCATCCAATGGTTAGGATAGGGCCACATTGTGAATATGTGGATCCCCAAGCCAGGGGGAGTGTGACACTGGTTTTGTAACATCCCTGACCTGGGTTATGAATTAACCCTAGATGTTTTGCTTAATAAGGTTGAGTAGATTCTTAATCTTATCTTGGTAAGAGTAATTAGAGCTCATGAGAAACCTATGTTTCAATTTTGGTCTTGTTTGAACAATGTTGAAGCAATGTTTGCTTATTTTGGACTAAAGTGCAAATTACCCAAGTTGAGGGGTTAAATTGCAAATGTTGCATGATAAGATATTCCTCTTATGTTGAGACATCATAAGAATGAATATGATGTAGTGGTATGGTTTTTACAAGCTTGGGCATCAAGTTTAAGCTTGTAAAGCAATCCTTGTGCATTAAAACCTAGTTTTGGTATAATGTGCAATTTACCCAAAATCTAGGGTTAAATATGCAAATTACCACTTCAATAAGGTCCCTAATGTTTCTTGGCATCATATAGAGCAAATAAAATGAGAGGGACGCCTCATTTTAATAAAGTTGGAGGAGAGAGAATCTTGATATTAAAATAATCAAGATTTAATCCTAAGCGAAACCCTAATTTAATTTAGGGCAAAAATGAATGTATTAATTAAAGGACCTTCAACCAAAATGTTATTGGTTGATTTTGAATAAGTATGTACGTTCTTTTTCCAAGATAAGGAACGAAAATATCTTAAGGAGGTGAAACTCCACTCACCTTATTATAAAGGAAAGAAATATCCACTCACATATGGATATTAATATAATATGATTTAAGGTGCTTGATTTGCTTTTCTTTAAATCATGGATAATTGAGAGGGATAAAAGGCAAACAAGATAGCCTCATCCCTAAGGAAGATAAGGGGGAAGAGGCGGCCACATCTTTGGGATGAAATGAATTTTTATAAGGCATTTTCTCTCTCATCAATTTCCTCATAAAAGTGCCATTTCCAAGCCCAAACCAAGGCCTTTTCGGATATCCTTCTTCCCCTTGCTTGCAAAAACTGACCAACGAGCTAGGGAGGAGCATGAGGACGACTCCCAACCTGTTGGTAAGGTTCTTGATTCATTTCTCCTTGATTCCATGGTGGAAATCGAAAATAAATTATGGATTCCTTCCTATTTCGATCTCCTCTTCAATCCTAACCAATTCTTTTCACTCAAAGCTTGAGGACGACCCTTGGAATAGTGAAGGGAGCTTCATTCACCATTTTTTCCATGATATTGGAGCTTTGGAGCTCAATTGGAGGCGGGTTTTATAACTTGAACCCTTTTAAATTGTTATTCAACCATTAATCTTGTAATTTCAATTATTCCTTCATTATCTTGATTAATTGCTGGTTGAAAATGGTTAATTCATGAAATCAGAAGCTGTTAGAACTTCAGGGACGAAGCTTGATGAGCACACACCTCCCCAAATATCTTGGGAAAATGGTTTGGAAGTTGGGACCAAACGGTTTCACCAAACCGTTTGGTGACCAAATGGTTTGTAAACCGTTTGGGAGCAAACGGTTTCAAACCCATTTGAGATGGTTGACCAAGAGTTGACCGTTTGGGATTCCTGTTCATAATTATGTTGGTCGATAACCCTCCAAATTTGAGGGATTAACTCCAAATGAATCGTAAGTTGAAGGCAAATCAATTAGGTAAACCTAATTGGATTAAGTGCTGATTTTCAACCTGATTAACTTGACCTTTTTGAGCAAACGGTTTCAAAACCATTTTAGTGCGTTGACCAAGGGTTGACCGTTTGATATTACTGTTCCTAATTATGTTGGTTAATGACTCACCAAATTTGAGGGGTTAATTCCCAAGGAATCATGACTTGATGGCTAATCAATTGGGCAAACCCTAATTGAAATTAGTGCTGAAATTTCAATGAGTTGATTTGAGATTTTGGGTTGATTAGCCCAAACGGTTTCAAGACCATTTGGGGGTCACCCAAAGACCGTTTGGAGGTCTAGGGTCAAGTATGGATATGTGTTTGAAGATCCAAAGATGTGGTATGAACCCTAATCGGCTAAGTGCTGATTTTGCAAGTGATTGAGATGATGTTTAGGGTTGATTGGCCCAAACGGTTTCAAAACCGTTTGGGGATCACCCAAACGGTTTCAAAACCGTTTGGGGATCACCCAAGACCGTTTGGAGGTCTGGGGTTAAGTATAGTTGAGCAATGGAAGGTCCAAAGGTACCAAATCATATTACAATTAAGTGCTGATTTGTTGAATCAAATCCTTGATGGAATTTCACTAGAATCCAAGGGTTTGATGAGCCAAATGGTCTCAAGACCATTTGGAGCTCATCCAAACGGTCTCAAGACCATTTGGAGGTCACCCAAGACCGTTTGGAGGTCTAGGGGTGAGTATGGTTAAGCAATTGATGATCCAATGTTACTAAGTTAAAGTGTAATCAATTGCTGATTTGGTGATCAATCCAATTATCCAAACCTCAATTGGTTGACTTGGGTTTTGATGATATGATGGGAAAACGGTCTCAAGACCATTTGGAGGTCATCCAAACGACCTCAAGACCGTTTGGGATCAGGTCTTACCCAATTTGGATGATGGTTCTATGGTTTCAAAGTAACTAGTCTTACATTGATTAGTATTGAAGGATCATCGACTCCAAACCCTAATTCAATTGAATCAAACCCTAATTGATGAACAATTGAGGGTCAATTGAGGGTCAAATCAGTTGAAGGTTGACCTATTAAACTCAATTGAAGTATGAGCATAGGTCCCATTGATGATTGGTTCCATGAGTTCAATGGTTGAAGGTCCAATGCAATCAATTGAAACACAATAAGTAGTTTAATTGATGATCAACTTCAAAGCTCTAATTGGTGATTATAAACCCTAATCCCATTGAAATCAGACCCTAATTGAAGTCCCAATTAAGGGGTGAGTTCATGATTCAATTGATGATTGAATTGATGATCCAATTGATTGAAGTTCCATTGATTGGAATTGAGTGTTGTTGAAGTCTTGATTGACTTTTTGGTTCATGCGGTTTTGAGAGGTTTGGACCAAACGGTCTCAAACCGTTTGAAACCCATGCGGTTTCAAGTCCTTGCGGTTTCAAAGCTTTTTGCTTAAACGGTTTCAAACTGTTTGTGGATTAATTTGGTTAATTCAATTGGATGCCTAATGCAATTGAAGGATCAATTGGTTAATCCAATTGAGTACCTAATGTAATTGAAGGAACAATGGATTGATCCAATTGAGTACCCAATGAAATTAAAGACTCAATTGACTAATCCAAATGGATACCTAGTGCAATTGAAGGTTCCATTGATCAATCTATTTGGATATCTCATGTTATTGAGAGTCTAATTGATCAAACCTTTTTGGAAACCTAATGTAATTAGGTGAGAGATACCCTTAATGGTACTAATCAATAATGCATAACAAATGTATGGATCCAATACACGATGTAAACCCTAATTGAGTCTGATTCCATGTATAACCCTAATAAGAGGTTGTCTACATATGAAATTACTATTCAAGATGAATAGTAAACCCTAGTTGAGGGTGTATCCATGTGAAACCCTAGTTGAGGGTGTATCCAAGTGAAACCCTAGTTGAGGGTATATCCATGTGAAACTCTAGTTGAGGGTGTATCCATGTGAAACCCTAATTGAGGGTGATTTCATGAGAAACTCTAATTGGGAATGATTAGCAAACCCTAATTATGGGTAAAGTGATATGAAACCCTAATGAAGGGTGATGCTATATGCAATCCCTATTCTAAAGAAGGGAGATGGTATGTGAAACCCTAATCCCTAATGAGAGAATAGAATTCATACTTGAATATGATTCATGAGGTGAACTCCTGTAGCACGACCGTGGTAACTTCCCTTTGCACGACCGAGCAAGGTAGCACGGTCATGGTGGATTCACTTTGCATGACTGTGCAAGGTAGCACGGCCGTGGTGACTTTCTTTGCACGGCCGTTCCTGGTTGCACGGTCGTGGTGCTCCATGATGGACTTGGAGATGATTGATAGTGACCTAATATGGTCATATACCTTGATGTGTTATAAGTCCAATATAATTGGATGAAGGATACATGAGATATGTGATGGAAAACCCTAATCCTGATAAAGGAATAAGGGTGATACTCTTGAAATAATGATACATTTGTTTTGCATGGTATTGATAGATAATTAATGTACTACTATCATATGTGCTAACCATGCAGGTATCATGAGATGATGAGCATAGCCAGGTATGGGCTATGATGTGTTATTAGTTTGAATTTGTTTATTGGGCCTTGTGTGCCATAATATACCTTGTGCCTGGTAAGAGGTGGAAAGAGAGTTAATGGGCCTCAAGTGCCATGATGGATGCTTGTGTAGCAAGTATCATATTTACCTTGATTAGATGACCTAAAGGTGTTAGTTACCTAAGAAAGTGATAACAATGTTCAGGTGATGAGCTAAGGGTTTGAATACACAAGATTTCATGGTTATGGTATTGAAATTGTGAAGGGATGAGAATTCCCAGTGTTGAAATGAGGGATTAAGATCCCAACACATTATGAAAAGAGTATGGCTACGGGCCATGACTCCACAATGATAATGCCAGGCTTTAGATATATGATCTAAGCCTGAAAAGAGTTAATGCAGTAGTAATGATTCTATAGTTTGAATAGATGTTATACATGTTCTTCATACTCATTAAAGAATAAGTGACATGTTGATTCTATCAAGTTATAGTTGCAATGCTTATGATATAGAATAATGTTCTAATCTGTTAGACATTAAAATATCTACTGTCAAATAAATATGATTATCGTGTTCATATTTATCTTCTTAAGATGCAATAATAATGTTTCTGGCGGAGAGTTATAACTCTCGCTGGGGCAATTTTTATAATTGTCTCACCCCCGTGGGAACCACATTCTTAGGTGGACGCAGATGAGGAGACATGAGTCCTTCAGTAGGTGAAGAACAGCAGTAGCAGTAGGGACAGTAGTGAAGTCTCAGGTGGAGACATTGGTTGTCATGACATGTATAGTTGTATATAGAGTCCTATGTGTCGTCTCTGTACTCTCAGGTCCTCGGAGTAGTAGTTAGTGCTTTCGAGATTTTGGATCAGTGTCTCGAGATTTTATACTACCTGTGTTTAGCTTAACAGGTTAGTTGATGCTTGTAATTCTCAGAAAGAGATGATGCATGATATGTACCTTTGATCCAAAAAGTAAATGTGTTATACTTTGGCTCTTGAAGAAAAAGATTTACTATGTGTGGATCTCCTTGCAAAAAGTTTTAATTTTTAGTGATTTTCTCTAATCTGCTGCTTGATGAACGCTCCCACATTAGTTAATCTTGTTTTCGCGAGATGGTCGTTACAATAGTGGTATCAGAGCTCTAGGTTCGCTGAGTCTACAGAGACATAGGACTAAGGTTGTAGAGTCTGTTCTAAGTGTCTTCCAGTTTATCTAATAGTATCTTCTGCTCACATAGGAGAAGAAGAACTTGAAAATGGCTGGAGAACATGAGGAACACATTGCTAAGGGCAATGTTGTTGCACCAAGAGAGGGTGCATGGGACCGGGCAAGAGGAGAACAAGTGCCTGAGAATTTCCACCTTGACCTAATCAGGATAGAGAATCCTATGTTATGCTCTTGAAGGGCAGGATAGGACAACAATAATGCATATAGAATACTGGATACTAGTATTACAACCTAATTTACCAGTCTTTAATGCATAAAATGTGGGCTTTGATAGGATTCCTGAGTGACATAGTCATGTTAGAACAGTGAAAATGATGTAAAGATTAACATATGGCAAGAAAGTAGACTTTGCCATAAGTTTAGACAGATAAGTACATTTGTGATGATAGTGCCCAAGGAGGGGCAATAAGCTGAGAATTAAGGTAAGATCTCTATAATTTTAGAGATATTTGCCGAGATATTCTGAAAAGCCAAAGTTTTTGGTGTCACCAGTGCAATAAATGCCTAGTGCACTAGGGCATTGGCCACTAAGTAAAGGCAAAACCAGAAACATGAGGTAATTGGATACTATGTGTTGAAATTAACCTAATGTGGTAGGTGACCTTGAAGGGTGATACTTAAATGAAATATATTCAATTCGATACTTCATATTATGATTCTATGTGTTAAAGATATGAAAGTAGTTGTTTTTGAATTCCTTTGACTAGTCCTATAAGGACACAAGGGAAATAAGAACTTATATCTTACTCAGTGTTCCTTAAAATGTTTTATAATCTCCCTTATATGTGTGTTGAAAGATGAGATTTAGAAGTGATACCTGAAGAAAAAAAATTCAAGAATGGAAAATCCTGTGTGTATAATGATATGAAAAGTGAGGAATATGATAGTAAATAAAGTGCATACTACCTAATCTCAATACTTATATACCCTGGCCAGGTATATGATTATTGAAGATAAGGCAAGTATGAAACTCTTAGATTGTTATCTTTTTGATTACCCTGATCAAGTAGTCATTTTGAAACAATCTATAGAGTATAAAGAGACAAAAAGGGAAGAGCTATGTGACATTCCCAACCAATAGGGGAAAGCTATGTGACATCCCCAACAAAAAGGGAAGAGCTATGCAACATTCCCAACCAATAGGAGAAAGCTATGTGACATCCCCAACAAAAAGGGAAGAGCTATGTGACATTCCCAACCAATAGGGGAAAGCTATGTGACATCCCCAACAAAAAGGGAAGAGCTATGTGACATTCCCAACCAATAGGGGAAAGCTATGTGACATCCCCAAGAAAAAGGGAAGATCTATGTGACATTCCCAACCAATAGGGGAAAGCTATGTGACATCCCCAACAAAAAGGGAAGAGCTATGTGACATTCCCAACCAATAGGGGAAAGCTATGTGACATCCCCAACAAAAAGGGAAGAGCTATGTGACATTCCCAACCAATAGGGGAACGCTATGTGACATCCCCAACAAAAAGGGAAGAGCTATGTGACATTCCCAACCAATAGGGGAAAGATATGTGACATCCCCAACAAAAAGGGAAGAGCTATGTGACATTCCCAACCAATAGGGGAAAGCTATGTGACATCCCCAACAAAAAGGGAAGAGCTATGTGACATTCCCAACCAATAGGGGAAAGCTATGTGACATCCCCAACAAAAAGGGAAGAGCTATGTGACATTCCCAACCAATAGGGGAAAGCTATGTGACATCCCCAACAAAAAGGGAAGAGCTATGTGACATTCCCAACCAAAATGGGAAAGCTATGTGACATCCCCAACAAAAAGGGAAAAGCTATGTGGCATTCCCAACTAATAGGAAGAACTATGTGAACATTCCCAATTACATAGAGTTTACTAAATAAACGTTATGAATAAAGGATTACTGAGTAAATTATCTTTGTTAGATATATATGTTTTTCCCCTTTGATAAATGTTCTTAGGTGATGATAGATGTATGTTCTTTTATGCTTCTTCCTTTCAATAATATGGATATCATATGTTAGGGGTTTATGCTCTACATAAACATAAACAATGATAAGGTTGAATTAATGGAAGGAACTTTGTGTGAACTACAGACCCATGGTATCTCCATAACATTAAGATGAAATGTAGAGACTTTAGGGCATGATTAATGAACAATTTGTCCCTCCTTTTCCTGGGATTTCGAGGACGAGATCCTTGTTAGGGGTTTATAATTTGTAACATCCCTGACCTGGGTTACGAATTAACCCTAGATGTTTTTCTTAATAAGGTTCAGTAGATTCTTAATCTTATCTTGGGAAGAGTAATTAGAGATCATGAGAAACTTATGTTTCAATTTTGGTCATGTTTGAAATGTTGAAGCAATGTTTGCTTATTTTGGACTAAAGTGCAAATTACCCAAGTTGAGGGGTTAAATTGCAAATGTTGCATGATAAAATATTCCTCTTATGTTGAGACATCATAAGAATGAATATGATGTAGTGGTATGGTTTTTACAAGCTTGGGCATCAAGTTTAAGCTTGTAAAGAAATCCTTCTGCATTAAAACCTAGTTTTGGTATAATGTAAAATTTAATCAAAAAAACCTAGGGTTCAATATGCAAATTACCACTTCAATAAGGTCCCTAATGTTTCTTGTCATCATATAGAGCAAATAAAATGAGAGGGACGCCTCATTTTAATTAAGTTGGAGGAGAGAGAATCTTGATATTAAAATAATCAAGATTTAATCCTAAGCGAAACCCTAATTTAATTTAGGGCAAAAATGAATGTATTAATTAAAGGAACTTCAACCAAAATGTTATTGGTTGATTTTGAATAAGGATGTACGTTCTTTTTCCAAGATAAGGAACGAAAATATCTTAAGGAGGTGAAACTCCACTCACCTTATTATAAAGGAAAGAAATATCCACTCACATATGGATATTAATATAATATGATTTAAGGTGCTTGATTTGCTTTTCCTTAAATCATGGATAATTGAGAGGGATAAAAGCCAAACATGATAGCCTCGTCTCTAAGGAAGATAAGTGGGAAGAGGCGGCCACATCTTTGGGATGAAATGAATTTTTATAAGGCATTTTCTCTCTCATCAATTTCCTTATAAAAGTGCCATTTCCAAGCCCAAACCAAGGCCTTTTCGGATTTCCTTCTTCCCCTTGCTTGCAAAATCCAACCAAGGAGCTAGGGAGGAGCAGGAGGATGACTCCCAACCTGTTGGTAAGGTTCTTGATTCATTTCTCCTTGATTCCATGGTGGAAATTGAAAATAAATTATGGATTCCTTCCTATTTCGATCTCCTCTTCAATCCTAACCAATTCTTTTCACTCAAAGCTTGAGGACGACCCTTGGAATAGTGAAGGGAGCTTCATTCACCATTGTTGTCGTGATCTTGGAGATTTGGAGCTAAATTGGCGGCGGGTTTTATAACTTGAACCCTTTTACATTGTTATTCAACCATTAATCTTGTAATTTCAATTATTCCTTCATTATCTTGATTAATTGCTGGTTGAAAATGGTTAATTCATGAAACCAGAAGTTGTTAGAACTTCAGGGACGAAGCTGGATGATGATGACATCATCATAAGAACACACCTCCCCAAATATCTTGGGCAAACGGTTTGGAAGTTGGGACCAAATGGTTTCACCAAACCATTTGGGAGACAACGGTTTCAAAACCGTTTGAGATGGTTGACCAAGGGTTTAACGTTTGGGATTCCTGTTTATAATTATGTTGGTTGATAACCCGACAAATTTGAGGGATTAACTCCAAAGGAATCGTGAGTTGAAGGCAAATCAATTAGGTAAACCTAATTGGATTAAGTGCTGATGTTCAACCTGATTAACTTGACCTTTTTGAGCAAACGGTTTCAAAACTGTTGGAGTGCGTTGACCAAGGGTTGACCATTTGAGATTACTGTTCCTAATTATGTTGGTTAACGACTCACCAAATTTGAGGGGTTAATTCCCAAGGAATAATGAGTTTAAGGCTAATCAATTGGGCAAACCCTAAATGAAAGTAGTGCTGAAATTTCAATGAGTTGATTTGAGATTTTGGGTTGATTAGCCCAAACGGTTTCAAGACCGTTTGGGGATCACCCAAACGGTTTCAAGACCATTTTGGGGTCACCCCAAGACCGTTTGGTGGTCTAGGGTCAAGTATGTATATGTGTTTGAAGATCCAAAGATGTGGTATGAACCCTAATCGGCTAAGTGCTGATTTTGCAAGTGATTGAGATGATGTTTTGGGTTGATTGGCCCAAATGGTTTCAAAACCGTTTGGAGATCACCCAAACGGTTTCAGAACCGTTTTGGGATCACCCAAGACCGTTTGGAGGTCTGGGGTTAAGTATAGTTGACCAATTGAAGGTCCAAAGGTACCAAATCATATTACAATTAAGTGCTGATTTGTTGAATCAACTCGATAGACCAATCCTTGATGGAATTTCACTAGAATCCAAGGGTTAGATGAGCCAAACGGTCTCAAGACCGTTTGGAGCTCATCCAAACGGTCTCAAGACCGTTTGTAGGTCACCCAAGACCGTTTGGAGGTCTAGGGGTGAGTATGGTTAAGCAATTGATGATCCAATGTTACTAAGTTAAAGTGTTATCAATTGCTGATTTGGTGATCAATCCAATGATCCAAACCTCAATTGGTTGACTTGGATTTTGATGATATGATGGGAAAACAGTCTCAAGAACGTTTGGAGGTCATCCAAACGACCTCAAGACCATTTGGGGTCAGGTCATACCCAATTTGGATGATGGTTCTATGGTTTCAAAGTAACTAGTCTTACATTGATTAGTATTGAAGGATCATCGACTCCAAACCCTAATTCAATTGAATCAAACCCTAATTGATGAACAATTGAGGGTCAAATCAGTTGAAGGTTGACATATTAAACTCAATTGAAGTATGAGCATAGGTCCCATTGATGATTGGTTCCATGAATTCAATGGTTCAAGGTCCAATGCAATCAATTGAAACACAATTAGTAGTTTGATTGATGATCAACTTCAAAGCTCTAATTGGTGATTATAAACCCTAATCCCATTGCAATCAGACCCTAATTGAAGTCCCAATTGAGGGGTGAGTTCATTATTGAATTGATGATCCAATTGATTGAATTTCCATTGATTAGAAGTGAGTGTTGTTGAAGTCTTGATTGACTTTTTGGTTCATGCGGTTTTGAGAGGTTTGGACCAAATGGTCTCAAGACCATTTGAGTCCAAACGGTCTCAAGACCATTTGGGACCAAACGGTCTCAAGACCATTTGAGACCAAATGGTTTCAAGACCATTTGAGACCAAATGGTCTCAAACCGTTTGAGACCCATGCGGTTTCAAGTCCATGCGGTTTCAAAGCTTTTTGCTGAAACGGTTTCAAACTGTTTGTGGATTAATTTGGTTAATTCAATTGGATGCCTAATGCACTTGAAGGATCAATTGGTTAATCCAATTGAGTACCTAATGTAATTGAAGGAACAATGTATTGATCCAATTGAGTACCCAATGAAATTAAAGACTCAATTGACTAATCCAAATGGATACCTAGTGCAATTGAAGGTTCCATTGATCAATCTATTTGGATATCTCATGTTATTGAAGGTCTAATTGATCAAACCTTTTTGGAAACCTAATGTAATTAGGTGAGAGATACCCTTAATGGTACTAATCAATAATGCATAACAAATGCATGGATCCAATACATGATGTAAACCCTAATTGAGGCTGATTCCATGTATAACCTTAATAAGAGGTTGTCTACATATGAAATTACTATTCAGGATGAATAGTAAACCCTAGTTGAGGGTGTATCCAAGTGAAACCCTAGTTGAGGGTGTATCCAAGTGAAACCCTAGTTGAGGGTGTATCCATGTGAAACTCTAGTTGAGGGTGTATCCATGTGAAACCCTAATTGAGGGTGATTTCATGAGAAACTCTAATTGGGAATGATTAGTAAACCCTAATTATGGGCAATGTGATATGAAACCCTAATGAAGGGTGATGCTATATGAAATCCCTATTCTAAAGAAGGGAGATGGTATGTGAAACCCTAATCCCTAATGAGAGAATATAATTCATACTTGAATATGATGCATGAGGTGAACTCTTGTAGCACGACCATGCAAGGTAGCACGACCGTGGTAACTTCCCTTTGCACGACCGAGCAAGGTAGCACGGTCATGGTGGATTCACTTTGCACGACCGTGCAAGGTAGCACGGCCGTGGTGACTTTCTTTGCACGGCCGTTCCTGGTTGCACAGCCGTGGTGCTCCATGATGGACTTGGAGATGATTGATAGTGACCTAATATGGTCATATACCTTGATGTGTTATAAGTCCAATATAATTGTATGGATCCAATACATGATGTAAACCCTAATTGAGGCCGATTCCATGTATAACCCTAATAAGAGGTTGTCTACATATGAAATTACTATTCAAGATGAATAGTAAACCCTAGTTGAGGGTGTATCCATGTGAAACCCTAGTTGAGGGTGTATCCAAGTGAAACCCTAGTTGAGGGTACATCCATGTGAAACTCTAGTCGATGGTGTATCCATGTGAAACCCTAATTGAGGGTGATTTCATGAGAAACTCTAATTGGGAATGATTAGCAAACCCTAATTATGGGCAATGTGATATGAAACCCTAATGAAGGGTGATGCTATATGCAATCCCTATTCTAAAGAAGGGAGATGGTATGTGAAACCCTAATCCCTAATGAGAGAATAGAATTCATACTTGAATATGATTCATGAGGTGAAATCCTGTAGCACGACCGTGGTAACTTCCCTTTGCACGACCGAGCAGGGTAGCACGGTCATGGTGGATTCACTTTGCATGACCGTGCAAGGTAGCACGGCCGTGGTGACTTTCTTTGCACGGCCGTTCTTGGTTGCACGACCGTGGTGCTCCATGATGGACTTGGAGATGATTGATTGTGACCTAATATGGTCATATACCTTGATGTGTTATAAGTCCAATATAATTGGATGAAGGATACATGAGATATGTGATGGAAAACCCTAATCCTGATAAAGGAATAAGGGTGATACTCTTGAAATAATGATACATTTGTTTTGCATGGTATTGATAGATAATTAATGTACTACTATCATATGTGCTAACCATGCAGGTATCATGAGATGATGAGCATAGCCAGGTATGGGCTATGATGTGTTATTAGTTTGAATTTGTTTATTGGGCCTTGTGTGCCATAATATACCTTGTGTCTGGTAAGAGGTGGCAAGAGAGTTAATGGGCCTCAAGTGCCATGATGGATGCTTGTGTAGCAAGTATCATATTTACCTTGATCAGATGACCTAAAGGTGTTAGTTACCTGAGAAAGTGATAACAATGCTCAAGTGATGAGCTAAGGGTTTGAATACCCAGGATTTCATGGTTATGGTATTGAAATTGTGAAGGGATGAGAATTCCCAGTGTTGAAATGAGGGATTAAGATCCCAACACTTTATGAAAAGAGTATGAATACGGGCCATGACTCCACAATGATAATGCCAGGCTTCAGATATATGATCTAAGCCTGAAAAGAGTTAATGCAGTAGTAATGATTCTGTAGTTTAGATAGATGTTATACATGTTCTTCATACTCATTAAAGAATTAGTGACATGTTGATTCTATCAAGTTATAGTTATAATGCTTCTGATATAGAATAATGTTCTAATCTGTTAGACATTAAAATATCTATTGTCAAATAAATACGATTACTGTGTTCATATTTATCTTCTTAAGATGCAATAATAATGTTTCTTGCGGAGAGTTATAACTCTCGCTGGGGCAATTTTTATAATTGTCTCACCCCCGTGGGAACCACATTTTTAGGTGGACACAGACGAGGAGACATGAATCCTTCAGTAGGTGAAGAACAGCAGTAGCAGCAGGGACAGTAGTGAAGTCTCAGGTGGAGACATTGGTTGTCATGACATGTATAGTTGTATATAGAGTCCTATGTGTCGTCTCTATACTCTCAGGTCCTCGGAGTAGTAGTTAGTGCTTTTGAGATTTTGGATCAGTGTCTCGAGATTTTATACTACCTGTGTTTAGCTTAACAGGTCAGCTGATGCTTGTAATTCTCAGAAAGAGATGATGCATGATATGTACCTTTGATCCAAAAAGTAAATGTGTTATACTTTGTCTCTTGAAGAAAAAGATTTACTATGTGTGGATCTCCTTGCAAAAAGTTTTAATTTTTAGTGATTTTTGCTAATCCGCTGCTTGATGAACGCTTCCGCATTAGTTAATCTTGTTTTCGCGAAACGATCGTTACAAGTTTATATTCAAACTTAGGAAAACATATCAACTACCTTGTTCTTTATTCCATTATTCATCAATAAATTCACCGATTACAAACCCAAACATCCCCCTTCTAGGAATGACCAAATACCCTAAAAATTAAACCATAGGTTTTCCATCCTCATGATTGCATTCTACTAAAATTTGGTGGCAAGAATCACTTGTTTGATTGATTATTTAAATACCTCAAACGGCATAAGAGAAACACATATTCTTCATGATATCATCATCAAAGACCATCCAAATTTTGGGTAGACACTGATACTTCTTAATATACTCCAAATACATGAATTCAATTATGTCAATAAACATTTAAAGACTTTAAAAGATTAGTCTATCACATCCTACACACCTTAAAAGATTTTTTTCCTCAAAATTAAACCAAAGTCCAGTCCATCACAGTTGGGCCACCAGTTGATCGGTTCATCCTCCTATCATCTTTGCTCCTTAGTCCTCCAGTCCATCATGTCCTCTTATGAGCTGCTCATTTTACCTTTGTGTAGATTGTCATTTCATGTCAAAACATAAATTATAACTATCCTATTTCTTATTACAATGTAAATGGAGAAAACCTTGTGTTACATTTGAGGGGAAATAAGTAGAATAGCATTAATTTACATTTCAAAAAGAGAGAGAGGCTCAATGTATAGACCAATTAACAATAGGAATAAATAAACACAACCATGCACACATAGATCTGGAGTTTTGTCCATAATTATGCTTCATATCTACCATCAAAACCAATTTTATGGAGATGTGTTTAAATTGAATATATATCATATCATATATACATATATTTGTTTGGGTTCTTTGTGGGATAATAAGAGAGACATGGATATCAACCAGTTTAAATATTAACATCAAATACAATAAATAAACACAGTAAAATGAAAATCTGATCATATCAATTATCCCCAAACATAATTAATTGAAGTGACTTTGATACCACTATTGGGGAATATGACATCCATTACACAGCGGAAACAAAAATATTACTGACATATTTTGCATTAACCCGCAGATTGTGTCAATAACTATTCAATGGGAAGGATGGTTTCAGGAAGATATACCTAGTCCTAGAGCAAGTCCATCAACAATCCTCATCGATGTAGATATACACTCTGTCTTAGATAGTGTCTGTGCAGCTCCTAGTTGCACTAGGACTCGTTTGACTACTCCTCCATGAACTGTAAACTCAGACAACTATTATAGTAGCTCCTCTAATCTTGCCATGGATTGCGAGTTGATGTTTCCCTCCTAGTAGGAGCCAAAGGACTCTTGCCTCTAGAGTAGTCCACATGGACCAACTAAGACTCTTGTCATCCTATTAGAATGGTCAGGATGGAGTTGTCCCTCTCGTTGGTGTGCTAATCACCAACATGCTCTCCTATAACAACGATCCTCAGTTGTTTCTCTCCCTTGGTTATCCCTCCCTAGTCAGGTCTGGACTCTCATGGTTACCAAAACCAGAGACAACAACATTTGTCAGGGCAAGTGATTTTCAATTGTCTGTGTAGTAGTTGTGTTTTGGGAAGCACAAAACCCCTCTATATATAGGAGGGGTTAGGATTTGGGTTCCCAGTCTCCAGCCAATACGTGACTAAAGTGGGAGTGGAAAGCACCAAAAGAACTTAAATTTTCGCAACAATTCTAGAAGTTCTGCAACCTTCTGCGTTGAAACAGTCGTCACATAAATAGATACGGTTGTCTCACATGTGAGGTGGTCATTTCGCACTATCTAGTTTTGCACATATGTCAACAATTAAATTACAATTAGTACTCAACTTGATGTCAGCACCAGCCCTTAATGCAATCAAATTGCACACCTAAGACAGTCATTTGGTGCATGTGTGACGGGCATCTCACATCACCTGAGACGGTCGTCTAGCCAAGCCAGACAGGCATCTCACAGGCCGTTTCAGTCTAAATTCCACCTAATGCACAATATAATAAACTTGACACTCCAAATGGAAGCCTCAACACTTGAACCAATCATTTGGCAGTCTAGTCATCTGATATGTTGCATGAATTGAAATATGTAAACACTTTTGTAATCAATTCAATTATCATTCAAGATCAAACTCCTCTTCTAGATGAATTCCTATGTGTGTGACCCTATTGGTCCCATATCATGTTGGCAGTGAATGTCCATAACTAGCTTATGACATCACAAGCAATGAGAGGTCCCTAGTCGCACATCATTGCTACCCAAGTGAATAAAAAGTTGGGGATCAACTTCAACCTACAATTTGTCTATGGTGTTACAACGTTTGTATAGTTCCTTTGTCACTGATATCTAGATTGAACTAGAGGCACGGAGCAATCATCCTCATTATTATTGAATCTTATTTCTTGGACTAGAGCAGAGTGCATGAGATATATGCAAGCTCAATATCAATTATTGACTCACATGCATATAGCTATACTTTTCTCAGTCTCACCAAAAAAGAGGCCTTGAATATCATACTCCTATCAGAGGGACAAATCCCATCCCTATCACTCACAATCTATATCCATGTGTCAAAGTCACCCAATCATCACCTTTATAACAACCCATGTTTTAGGACTGTGTTTGATGATGTCAAAGTATACAACAACATGTGATGAGTGTAGTGATTTCAGGTCTAAGAACCACAACCATGACCATCACTGTGAGAGATGACTATGACTTCCATGATGATGGCTTCCATGTGTTAGTATCAGGGTGAGTCAGTCTGATACAATTTTCTATAATATGTATTTGTGTTCTTGGTTTGATATTGACATATCATGATTAATGAGACTCTGTCATCAACCAACTCACACTTGATTTTATGTGTTATTATTGTCTATCTACCTTCCACAATAACAACCGATCAGGGGCATAATGAGAATGTATATACACTTAACATCGGTATATAATACCATTGTTCAGGTCCTCAACCTAAAGACATACATCATTGATTAATATCATTCTATAGACATTTATTAAGTTATTCATTATCTCATAACTGAATATACAAAATAAATTGAAAGCTTGCCTTTATTATTAATCAAATCTTTTATGGGCATACATACTGACACAATTAACATTGTTCATGTGTATCACCTTGCAATTCACAAGGTAAAAAGGTTTAACTTTCACATCCTTTCTCAAATGTAAAGGTTGAATTTTCATATCCTTTTCAATATGTTGAGGAATGGTTTGTCACTGTCAAAGAGGGGGACAATGTTGACCTAAGTGTAGCACATTGTCCATATTTTTATAATGACTCAACCATTCCATTCATATGTATCTAATATGTTTGTTTGAGGTTTCTTTCAGGCATTAGGTACATGAAAAGGATTAAATTCATTAAAACTCAACTAATGATTCAAATTGTCTTTGTCTCATAGTCCAATTAGTCAAGTTAACTTTATCAAAACTCGACTGAATCCATTGTATAGAATATGTAGAAAAAGTGATTCTATCCATTGGGGTGTTGAAAAACTCAAAATTATATCTGTTGCAACCCTCAAAACAACTAGAAATCATTCCTTAGTGCTCCTACCCTCTAGAAGACACCCCCAACTATAAATATGACCTCGTGGAGTTCATTCTTAGCTTGCTTGTTCATGGTATTCAAGCTCCTAGCTATAATTAAGTGCATCCAGTCCACTTGATCCCCTTTCTCTCTTGTTTGCAAATCAAAACATCCATATGAGTGATATATGATCTGTGTGAGAAGATACTTCATTGTATACTTGTAAAGCTCTAAAGGCTTCTCCTTCCCCAACCCCTTTCTTCAAGATCAAGTTAATGAAATCTTCTCCAACTCAAGGAGAAGCTGCAAGCTTCTTCAAGTTATAGAAGAAGGGGTTAAAAGATTCTCCGAGTGAAGGAGAAGGACAAGGCTGAAGATCCAGGAGTAGAGTGGGTAAATCCTTCAAGGTAAAAGACTTGTTGCAAGAATGGGATCTCCTTGTTGAAGGTGTCCAACTACTTGTAAGAGTGGGTAAGACCTTGTAGAGGTAGAAGACTCTATCTCAGCTAGATAGGTAAGACCTTAGTTGTAAGTTTGTTGATTCCCTTGACCTCAAAGGTAGGTTGGGTATCCTTGTCTTGGAAAAGGAAGGTCAATAGTATGTATTATAATGGAGTATAAGTATACATAGGTTGCAAAATCCTAGATCTTGACCTCTCTAGGTAGTGGACTAACTCTCTCCTAGTTTGGAGAGTGGAACTACTCTAAATAGCTTGTTCAAGTGATTATTTCAATCTCTCTCATCCTTTCTATGCATGTTTAGATTACCATCAAATTCACTATTTATAATTGTGCCTAGGTGAAGTAACTTGAAGCTCTAATGATTTTTTTGCAAGTGTTTATAGATATATTCACCCTCCTCTAGAGCCATTTGATCCAACAGTCAGTTCCTTGGTAAAAAAGAACCGATGATGAAAAGTTTCAATCTCAGTCATTTTAATCGACGAAGGATGGTTTAAGGATAGCATCACCCACTTGATTGTCGGTATAGAATTGATGCTAAATGTCTAAAATAACTGACATTGCATCCATATTATGTAGTAGTGCAATCAGTCAGGTGACTCTTCATTGCAAAAGGTTTACAAGGAACTTTGATCATAACTAGTCAACTAATTCACTTCATGGGTCAGGATATTGTCTTGGGAAAGATAACACACACCCAAATACCTAGTCAACTGACTTGAGTGGTGAGTCGGGTGATGGAGATCCCTTGATATTCATATACACTCTTTGGGAAAAGGGGAACAACACCATGATTCATTCTCCCATATGTGCTAGCAACTGAGTCTTCTCCCCTCTTCCTCACCAAGCTATGCCACCCACTCCACTGCTCCACCACATCACCATTTGTCCAAGTGGGAGGAGAAAGCGACCAACATGTTTTCTCAATAGATTGGCCATCTCATCTCTCAATAACTCTTTATCATCAATCGGGTGATGCGTTCCACCTCGCGATCATCACCCAACATCACCTAATACACCCTTCACATGCTACCAATCTCCCAAATCACACTAGTTAACTTTGAAACTCATTTTCTAGCATACACCAATTCTTCTCCATTAGTTGTATGCTTCATCTACCCTGCTTCAACACAATAGTTGATTCGTCCAACTTGTTGCTACTAGTTGACCAACCCACTTCCCTAAGTGTATTTCTTCCTCTCTAGTGATCTTATAACTTAATTTTTTGGTCTTTTGACCAACCTCAAATCGATATCCTTGTTCCTTTGTGAGTCACTTGACCCAGTTCACCAATCTCTCATCCTATCATCAAGCTCACTCATTGTGATTACACCGTTGAATGGCTAATTACTCCAGCCACTCGAGCCATTCCTTTAGTCATCCGACTCACCCCTAGTAGGTAGTCAACATGCATAGAGTAGGATGAGGGAGTTAATATGCTCATATGAAAAACTGGGTTGCGGATTCCTCAAGAACCTCAACCCCTTCACCTCCAATAAGAACAAGGGAAAAAAGTGGAGAAGAAATATTCACCCGCAATATCTAGGTCCCTATCTGTCTGCATGGATGAAATATGTGGTAGTTGTATTAGGGAGAGCCAAGATGAAGAAGATTTGGAGATGCCTCACATATATGGGTTATATGAGTCAATATCTGACAATGCCACAACACTTGACAATTAGGCATGTAAGTGGGTAATTGAAGAAGTAGACACACAATGGCAAGAACTGGCCCTTCATGGTGGGGTTTCCTCCTCATAGCACATGCAAATTCAACAAAAATCATCAGACACTTTTGAGGGAGCACCACGAGCTTGCCCACCTTCTTTCACCTCATGCATTTTTCTAGACAAATAAGTACAAGCAGACGGTCACCCAAGAGAATAAGAAATGATACAAAACAATAGATACTTTCAGGATACAATTGTTGACATATGCATGTCTAAAAATACTACAGTAACTAGGGATCCATCCTACAATCAAGAGCATGCTTCATGGAACCCACCTATCTCTCTTCTCCTTTAGAGTGTACCCCACATACAAGGAGTTGACCAATGACTTTCTAGCAACCTATACAAAGCACAATACCATAGATTACGTGTACAACTGCTCCTTCAAACTATTCAGTGAGGAGCACATATTAAAAGAATTTGATCTCATTTCTATTTATCAAGATGTCAAGAAGGATTGACTCAACAAATGAAATAGAGACAACCACAATAACTATACTGAGAAGTTAAATGTTGTAAAATTTTGTGCAGAGCTTACTAGTAAATGTCCTTCCCCAATAGATGAAAAACATCCAACATGTATAACGTTGTTATGTACTATTTGCATTGCATGCTCTCCTACATTATTTTTAGCCGAAATGGCAGCCAAGGAGTTACAACATACATTTTTCTCTATTTCCTTTGAAGTAGGTTGCACGATGAGTTGTTCAACTAGGGGATAAATTTGATTGAGTACCTTCAATTTGTGGTTAGACACAACATTGTCTCATAGAATAGATAGGGTGGACTACTCACTTATATTTCTTCTTATATGGACTACAAGCATATCCCATACTAGGAAGTGAGTCAGAAGATAAAACACATCACTGATATCAAGTATTTGCATGCTTCAGTGATTATTTGTGCATCCCTATAGCAAGGGATATACTTCTTGATGTTTAGAGACAGTTCCACCCATGTTCGATTGCTTAGTGATGCCTATTTCATAGGAATAAATCTCACCTACAACCTCACTAGTTTATATGTGCATAATTAGAGGTACCTATGGAATCACCCTCTCATTGAGGGTGAGATACTTGAGCACATTTCAAATCATTACAATGCCTCCATGGAGGCAAATGTTGAGGGTATTGGCCCTTCCCCACCAACTAATGAACATTCCACTAAGAAGTGCATTTATATGGCACATCACCTGAGGGGCCCTTCGACTTAACTAACATTCAATAGTAATTGGGGCACATTGAGACTTCTAATACCAACATGGAGTGGGAACAATAGTGCCCAGCCCATCAAATCAACCATATGTATCAGATGAAGCACTCTCATAAGTCATGGCACAGTATTGTGGTTACATTGGACACACACAAATGGGCTATAATGAGTACACAACTGGAAAAACATGCCTCCTACATACTTGTCGGTATTGGGGCGATAGTATGTCAAGATACCACCAATCCCAACATTTCCAGTCATCCTGGGATCCAGATTCACTAGATTATCAAAGGAAGGCTTCATTTCATTCTTAATTATACTCAGAAGAGTCCCTTTGTAGAAGCCACATCACCCACCTCTGTCGGGTCAGAATAGTTGATGATGGCATTTCTAGATAGTTTTCTCGCTTTGATTCTCAATTTAGTTTTTGCTCTAGGATGGACAATTTACTAAGTTTGAAGTCAAGGGTGGATGGGAATTATATACTCCACCCATGTTATCTACATTTTTTTCCTAGTGTTAATCATGCATACATGTCATTGCAATGTATTATGTATCTACTTTTTAAAAACTTCACAAGTATAACTCCATGTAATCAAACATTATCTATTCTTATTATATTTACCTATATCTTGCATTACTTGAATTATTAGTTCTTTCATCATGTTATCCCCTTGAATGAAGAAAATATTTTTTGAAACCTTAGTTTTGAAATATTTCCATTGCTAGAACCTATTGTGTCACCAAGGACCACAATCTAATAATTTGTTGTAAAATGATGCCAAGCCGTACATGATTGATCAAAATCAAATGCAACAAGCCTTTCACTAATAGCATGACTATATTTGGAAATATCCCCTATCTTTATGATTTTAGGGTGTGATTGAATTGATTTGATGATTGTTTCATTGAACACAAAAAAATGAGATGCACAAGTTTATCCCATTTTATACATCTCTTCCATCATTCTTACCTACCATCAACAAAGAATAGATCCCTAAGTTATGGTTTGCACAACCTCTCTCACTCTCCTCTTCTTCAATTTCCCTTATATGTAAGAGGCATACCACCAAATAAGAAAACATGCCAATGTGCACCCAAAAAAAATTGATATATGCAACATATGTATTTGCATCATTAAAATGCAATCTTGAGTTGAGTAGAGAAGATATTTCCATATTCCATTCACTTCAATTTTCACCCTTGGGAATTTCACATACCCCCAAAATACCATCTTTCAGCTAGTGCTTTTCTTGTGCAATTCTCATAGGATTATGTATGATCATCTAAACTCCAAGAAATTTCATACATTTCTTTCATCTTGGATTTTTGACGTGGATGCATATATTACCTTTTAAAATTGGGAAATGACTCTATGGAAGTTGCATTCTATTATTCTGGGAAATCATGTTTCTTGTCCATGTATGGTGGTAGGGGTAAAAATGATATTGAGAGAGAGAGACGGTTGACATGTTGTTAGTATTACTTGGTGCTCTATTTCTGGTTATGTGTTACTTGAGGATGAGCAACATTTAAACT